>JASSKH010000002.1:8829306-9091806 GCA_031763025.1 Macrocystis pyrifera | reverse complement strand
TGACCGCAAGCAAGCTTTGTTTGTACACGTGAGCTTAAGCTCGACGCACAAATAGTTGACGTTTCTTGCCAGTTTGTACTCGTGACGGACGCTTTGAGTACAACACTTCGATACCTCGTACCTATTCCCACTGTGTGATTGCATCTTTCATACGTACCTGGTACTATGTAAACCAAACGAAGTACCAAGTATCACATGCGCACGAACTTAAGGCGAAATTTATTTTCAAAATTATTGCGAACAACGTCGTATTCATATGCCCTCACAAGAGACACTTCTGCCACAGCCACTGCCAGGCTTAGCCAAAGGTCAAACGCCTGTGGTCAAACGCCTGTCTGAGTTGAGCGTCAACTTCGCCGGAGCTGAGCTATACGAGAAAGGATGGGCTTCTAGAGCGGACTCATTATGCGCAACCTAACTATAACTATAAATACTAACGTGTTTGCTCTTGGAAGAATGTACGCTCTGTTTATTTTTTCTCCACTCCATAAAACGGCATATATATAATAGGGAACGAGTAAAAGAAACTATTGCATTGCTCAGGCACTTCGTAGGCTCAAGGGCATCAAATGGTCTACGAAATTGCACGGCAGTATATTTACATCGTAAATGTCGCTTTTCGGCGCTAAGAAAGTTGAAGTTCGAAAACGCACTCAGCGACTAAAGCTACACTAAAATATAAACTTTCTAAAATAGCATATGAATACCCAACGATGAAAAGGGATGAATCGCGTCATATTGCGGGGAACCATATTAAATATGACCTGCGGTACAAGCAAAAGACTATATTTTTCGCTATTTTTACTACCAAGATTTGGTCCGATTTACTATGGTCCCCCGTAATAGTACAATTTTAAGGGTTACTTGGGTTAGCATATTTCTGCCGCAAGGACCATACTTCACTACTATTGTACAGTCTACAGGAAACGAGCTAAAGACCAAGCATACCTTGATGTAGTGCTTGCAACTCCCGAAAATCCCTTTGAATCCATCCATAGCATAACATATAGTTATATAGCGAAAAAAGAAAACTATTGTTTTTTTTCCGTTATCGACGCGCGAGGGGCCCAGAAGTACCCGTGCCGTACGTTTTACATGCTGCGTTGCACCCCCGGACGCAATTACTTCGTATCATTCTCCAGTCACACGCAATGACCCCATCCCTACCATTGTGCCTTTCAACGTCGCCTTTACGTTGTGAAGGGCTTCACCGTTCGTTCAAAGTCGCGGATGTTTGGTCCATGACAAAATTTTGATAATACAAGCTGCGTAGTAAAAAAAAGTACAACGCAGAGATGCTACAGTATCAACGTTGTAGTGATGTATTAACAGAAACATTATTTTTTAGTTACATCCCATTTGCAGTATGAGACTGCTGTGCAGGGCTCGTTCCAGTGCCACTACGAGTATCCACAAAGCGAGCGGATAATAAGTACCTGGTAACTATTACAGGGGTACACAGTTAATAGGACCTATGGTATACATAAAACCTGTATCGTTACCTATTTTTACTAACGAAATTTGGTCCCGTTAAAAGAGCCTGTCGCCCCATTGGGATGATGGTGAAGGCGGCGCCAGAACCGCAAGCACTCTGGTATGTGTGTTGCCAACTACAGCAGTACGCACCACCAGTCGACGTTTCACATTCATTCTTAAATGCAAACAACTTGTCAAAATAGTGGAGACTTTCTCACGGAAGCCTAGGTCGTCTGCAATGTTTTCGGATCGCAAAACAAAAGGTGATGCAGATGCAGAGAAACAACAATCCAGCAGAGTTGTGTTACCTGTTATTTTCCCTTGGTTCTTAGTCATACTCTGTTGACGACTACAGCAGTAGTAGTGCTGTTTTTCTTATTTCTCCTTTTATTCCAGTTCGTTCTTTTCGAGTGTCTGCCAGATCCCCTGCGGCAGGGACACGATGGTTTGTTGCTTATATTTTTTTCTTGTTTCTTTTTCTCTTTCGAATTGTCTTCTTGTGCGGTGGCGTAGCTTTGTCACCACAGAACTCGTATCTCTCTAGGACTGAAGAATCGGTACGGACACTGGTTAGGCTGGGTGTCGACGGGTAGAACAAACGGTTTAATGTGACGAAAACAACATGCATGCGTCAATATTACAGAGTGGTTTATGAGAAATTAAACAACAGGTGCGAGATCGAGGATTTAGTAAAAACGTTCCTTCGCAAGCTGTTTATGATACTCCCGTTGAGGCTACTACGGGTCCTATATCGTCTCATGAAGGAAGCACAGCAGTAGCATTAATAGTCCGTACATGAGAAAGAGAAATCTGAAGCAGAGTTAAGGAGAGGGTGTGGCTAAACAAATATGGAAAAAAAAATTTAATTTCCAGGTCACGCTTAGCTTGTCTCACCATGTCTTTTCATTACTTGTAATATCAGCGACAGAAGAATTAGAGCCCGTCGGGCAACTATCTTTCTACTCACTACGGGGGGCAATAATAATGAATACGACCTACGTACACACGAAAAATACATATTTTAATTATTTTTACTCGCGAAATTTGGTCCTATTTACAATGGTCCCTCGTAATATTCTCAATAAAAATCGTGAAGCCATTTTGATGCTCCGCTCCGCAGCCCGCCTCAGAGTACAGCATCGTATTATTAATAATGCACTTGGAAATTTATCTTTAACTCGGTGGCTATGAAGGTTAGATGATTATTAATCGGTAATTTTTTGTTGAAAACCAGCAGAGCTAAGCTCGCTGGCCACAAATGCATTTTACAAGTTTCGATTCAAACCTCGAAACTTGTTTTGATATAAAGGTTAATAAGAATTTTCACTTTCAACAAAATATGGTATTGTTCGTTGGGCAACACCTGGATTAATAGTGCGTGTGTGTTCTTCACATTCAACCGTTCTTTCTAATTGTCGACATCGTGTGTTCTTCACATTCATCCGTTATTTCTAGCCGTCGACAAACCAGCCCAGCCAGTGTCCGTGCCGATTCTTTAATCTTAGAGAGACAGACTATATGTGGTCACAAAACTACGCCACAGAGATACTATTAAAAATTAATACATTGCTACGTATACCGCAAGCACAGCAGTAGACAGCAGTGCAATGCCATATAATCATACTGGAGAGACACGCAGGACATACATATCTTACGAAAGAGAAAGCGAAAGAAAACAAGAAAACAAAAATCCGAAGAAAATAAGGAAAAAAAAGAGAAAAAAAAAACTATTGTGCCTCCCCGCAGGGAATGTAATAGATACTTGAAAATAACGAGCTAAAGAAAACCAGCACTACCTATAAACAGAGTAAGGCTCAGAACGAAATGAAAATAACAGGCAAACCGAAGCACACAGCACCCTCCAGGTGGCCGCAGAAGTTTGTGGTACGAGTAGCATAGCCAGGTTCTCCATACTATTAATAGTCTGCCTGGGACCTTGCTAACCTGTCTGCGGTCTCCGGCCTGCGTTCGCCAGCCATGCCCCACCCCTCGGCGTTACACAATACGAAAGCGTTACACAATACTAAACAAGCAAATCAGGCTCGTCATCTACCCACCCAACACGACTCCTTTGTCAAGGCAATGGAAGAAAGGAAGAGAAAGAAATGAAATAAATTAAAAATCATGGAGGATCAAGCGCAAAAAGAAAAAAAAAGACAATGGAAGACCACGTTCGAACCAGCTGCACCAGGTGGCGGCACGATTAGAGTAGGCATGTTCTACTTTCTAGTCGGCCTGGGGCCTTGCTACCCTGTCTACCATGTCCTTCCTACCTTCTTCCATCGCGGTTCACCTTCTACTCCTCCTCTCCCCCCCCCCCCCCCCCCCATTCCCTTGGTCGGAGTTCCTTCCACTTCTCCTGTTCCCCTGCCGTCCCCCTATTCCTTTGGACCCCGCCCACGGCGGATGCGCGACGCTGCCTACACAGCTGTGCCTCATCCTCGTGCCACCTCACACTGAAATGTTCGGCTGCTTCGAAGACGCCATTGTACCACTTCCCTGCGTTGTTTTCTGCAGTGAACAGTGCGGTCTCAACTCCAAACACCAAGGGGGCGAATTTCGTTGACCCTTCGGTGGCAAACTCCCGAAGATCATCGACTATGCATCTATACCAATAAGTCTAAAACTGTACGCCAGATCTCGAGTTCTCCCTACTAGCCATCGTCCCGAGCATTACCCGACTGGGTAAGCCCTCCTTTGTTTGCCTTGCCACGACCCCCGCAAAGAAGAGCCGCCGTTTACGGTGGGTCGTTTTGATGCTCTCGCAACGTATTATCTTGGAGGGCCTTCGCTTACGAGTGTGGTGTGGTCAGTGCAAAGTCGGCGCTGGAAGCAAATGACTCGCAAAAGGACGAAGTACTTTGTTAGCCGTTTGAAGCTTGGCGAAGTGTTCCTCTCTGAATGTCCCCGTCACACACCCTTAATGCAGGGTCTCTATGACCTCGGCCATCATCTTTCGGACTTTCAGGCTAAGGGGGGCAGTCTTCCTATCATACGACTCTCGGCCGAACCGTTTTAGGCATGCCCGCATGAGCCGGATCCGTCGGTCAATTTCGAGCAAGAGGCCAGCGTTTTCGCGGAGAATACCGCAAGAACTGAACCGTCTGCTTATATGTCTGGCCTGCTGCCATGATGAGCAGTAGTGCGAGAGTTGTTTAGTCGGGTGTTCGTAGAAGCATTGTCTCTGTCCGAACTCCGCCAGAGCTCGAAACCCACCAGGTCGAAATGTCACTACGGTAATTTGATATTCGTTGCACCGAGTGTATGCCCGCACATCTCCCCCGACGTACCAGTATAAATAATGCTTTCGTATTTATCAAGACAAGAGTTGATGTTTTCCTTCTCTTGACGACTGGGGGGTAATCATCCATGTGTTTGGCTTTCGTGAGCTGCTATGCGCCAATTCCACGTCAGTCGCTGTCGTCACAGGAGGTCATGAATTTTTATATATATATATCTAGATTTTTGCTTTCGGTTCGAAGAAAATCGCTGTTTCGAATATCGGGAAAACAAATCGAACTCGTAAGCGGAATGTTTTATTATTTTAGGGTGCACAGCTTGTGCGTCTCATCTTTTCCCCAACACGCTCAGGTAGACGGGATATCATTTGTCCCGGGGTTCTCCGGCTAAGGAGACCTACACGATGTGTAGGGTCACCAAAAAATGCTGGTCTCACACAAAAAGGAGAGTGAATGCCGACGAACTATCCCATGGGCTAAACGTGAAAACACTTGCTTCAGTAATAACCATCCCCGAAACAATATCAAGCGTTTATGCGATTCTCGGTTATAGTCCCGTCCTTCAGAGAATATTTTAGACAAAAAGGTGCTACTTTTATCGTAACACGCATACATGGGTGTATATACAGTAGGTGTTGAATTACTGCCATAATCGTTATTGCCTTCGAGGACCAAGTTGAGACGATCTCAACAGCGCCGCAAATTGAATTCAAATCGCTGACCACGGGAACAACACGACCCATAGGGTACAGTATGCGACAAGTTTGGGTTGATATTTTTTGCAGTCCGGAGCTTAGGGCTGCTTGCAAACAAATAGGCTTGCTGAGGAACGCTAATAATCGAACGTTCCGTACATTAGCCTTCCAAGAACGTTTGTCTCCAACGTTGAGACCACAGTAGAAGACCGCGAGCCTTCTCAGATGAAATTCGAAATTCATGGCTTGTCCGGCGTACTGCTGTACTGTATTGTACAATTCCTTATGTGCGCCAACCCTTTTAGACAAAAAGGTGCTACTTTTATCGTAACACGCATACATGGGTGTATATACAGTAGGTGTTGAATTACTGCCATAATCGTTATTGCCTTCGAGGACCAAGTTGAGACGATCTCAACAGCGCCGCAAATTGAATTCAAATCGCTGACCACGGGAACAACACGACCCATAGGGTACATACAGTATGCGACTAGTTTGGGTTGATATTTTTTGCAGTCCGGAGCTTAGGGCTGCTTGCAAACAAATAGGCTTGCTGAGGAACGCTAATAATCGAACGTCCCGTACATTAGCCTTCCAAGAACGTTTGTCTCCAACGTTGAGACCACAGTAGAAGACCGCGAGCCTTCTCAGATGAAATTCGAAATTCATGGCTTGTCCGGCGTACTGCTGTACTGTATTGTACAATTCCTTATGTGCGCCAACGGGAGGGGTGGGAACGTACGTATGTTCAGGTCCAGATAAGACACTGCGGCTACACTCCGCAAACGACAGCAATATTACTTGCGGCGCCCTTCGCTTCCCCGCAAACCGAACTTGCACAGACTGCCTTCCCCCGCGCGCCCCCTCTTGCTGCAATTTGGTTTTGCTCATGTTCACTGTTTCGTGGTGCTCTGCCTGGTTTCTTCTACAGTAGGAATAGCAGGTGCGTCGAAGCCTTCCAACGAAACCATGCGCGTCCAATGTGTGCTTCTGGGGCTGGTGGGCCTAACGACTCTTCGCGCTTCGATCGGTGAGCATTCGGCGTGACTGGGTTTGATGGCACCTCTGTTGCGGATAGATGTAGATGTAGATCTTCTGCGCCATGGCCAATATAAAACACGACACAAGCACGCACCGGGGTTCGTCTATACTGCCGTAATAGAAAGAGGCACGCGACGCGTACACACAGGTAGACGCGCGAAGTGATGTGGCGCATGCAGCATAAGGTATCGTACACACACGTTTCGTGGCTGGGGAGGAGCGCACAATATTTGGTCAATGCATGCCCAACCGGCACAAGAAAAAGCCGTTAGAGGGACCCCGAAAAGAAGGAAAAGGTTGTTGCCCACTGTAATATTTGAGAAGCGCCTCCAGACTCCCATGTCCGGAACTGCGATCCTGAATGTGAAACCTCTCTTCTCCAACGCACAGTAGGTAACGGTGGCTCAAACCTGTGATGCTGATATGGTCATTTAACCCCATATTAACTACGAAATGTGCCGCAGCTCGACAGCATTTCACGGTGGTATGTCGGCTGCTTCGTTGGGAAGAGCTGCCGCGGTGATGGCATATACACTAAGAGCACGCACGGATAAAAGGAGTACTGACATATCATACATACAAGAGGGGGGAAAAAGCTTGCAAGGGCTTTTGCTATCTGCTCTCGAATACGTAGCGCCAACCGTTCAAAACGGAAGCACATCTGCGACCATCGCTGGTAAGGAATTGGAACATAAGCACAGTTTCTTACGCCACAGGCCACCTTTTAGCGAGGCAGATTCAAGCCCAAGCGGGGCCCTAAGCTGGTATGAGCTGGCGAATTTTACTTATGTAGGGACTCACGAGCGCAGGCGTACTCGCACCGTTTGTGAACATGAGTCTTCACCCCCTCAGCCACCCACGAAAACACCTTCGATTACCGCGATCCTCGATTACCGCGATCCACCTCGTTATTTCGCGAAATCTAGGCATGACTTGCAGCAACGGCCTTCAAGGAATCCAGCACAGCGACGTCTGCTGCGCGGCCGAGTGCGAGACGTGCGGAGGAGTGGGTTGCAGCCAGCGCCCGGGGAGCAAGGTGAGTAGGTGACGGGAGTGGTTTTGCATTTTATTTTCTCACCAACGCGGCACGTACGTGGTGGTGAGCGACGATGCTAGGAAACATGCCCTGGCGGAAGAAACGCGTGATGCCAGTCGAGGACGAAGGGCCGACCGCTCAACACCGAGACCTGGTAGTTTGTCGTCTGTGAAGCGTTCACGTTTGAGGGGAAATTGCTGTCATTCACAGAGTGGCGGTATTGGCTCCTCCGATAGATACTCTGGGGCTGTCTACTAGGGCACGCCCGGATATGCATCGTCGAATATCACTGGGAAGGCAGCCCGGCATAACACACGTTCTTAGCTACTGTTGGGTATTTGTTTATTTGTGGAAACGGCATTGTCCAATGGTGTCTGCTTGCGGTAGCTTCGTGACAAAGTACGCCAATGACTAGTGCTCCAACATTCCCGCAAATCAGGTACTCTGTGCAAATCGCGTCCATCCCTCTACCTCTAGTCTCAGGGTCAATCGTCTTCCCACGAACTATAGTATGCAGGAGTACACTGAACCCTGGCCGTTTTCGTACGAGTGTTGACAAAGCACGAATGCGTCTGTACCAATGAAACTGTGTTGATTGGCGTCACAATGATGTTCATCGTATCGGCCGACCACTGCATGGCAGGTTAGTGGTAGTGCGTTGATCAGCCGTTCAGCCACGAGCATGGGCTGGGTCCGACGAACGCAATGGTGCGAACATTACCTGGCCTGCTTCCAAACGCGTACACTCCCGACACGTTTCCTCTGGATATTGTCAGGAAGCATGCTGTACCAGCATAATCAAGGCCAGCGGGAAGATGTGCAGCGACACCGTGGCTGCGCCGTGCATCATTTCTGGCGACAGCAGTGGCGATGACGTGGTTGAAGAAACAAAAGGTGACACGGGCAGAGCTACCTCTGTAATCCACTCCTGGCTTAAAACATCGATATTCTCGGGCCGACTGGTGCCTTGCGGTAGCACGAGAGTGACAGGGGACGGAGGGGGTGGCGAATGATTCCGTTCTGTTCACTCTGCACGATCAGGTCACGCGGGCGAGTGTATCGTACCTCAGCAGAACTTGACGCTTTAAGTGTTTCCAGGGGCGGGAGTGACAACATATCCTTTTGATATTCAACTATCTCAATCTCCCAGGGTAAGCACTCGACTCCTCAAACATTATAAAAGGTAGTCACGGCACAGGCGGTTGGGAGTGGCTCGTTGCGCAATGTGGGCGTGAACTAGGCCTAGTCGATACAATGAGAATTGTAGAACACCATTTGGCGTACCGAATGGTGAGGTTTGCGAGTGCTGGTCGGGGTTTTCATCACTTGCTCAAGCTGCTCACGACATCCACTCCATGCCCAGAATATTCTGGGAGATCGGGGTAGGGGGTGTCGGGGGCGGGAGGGATCCTGCTCGAGCCCACTAACTCTCGGGGGCCGGCTCTGAGTGACTGATATATATATGGGCCTGCAAATCAACACACCAATGTCGTAGCCCTGCTCGGACCAGTGATGTGTACGGTACACGTTTTGGGTGATCACGGCACCGTATAATGTCTTCGAGCGAAAGCATTGTTCCATTAGGGAGTGCCTTCGAAGGGGCCGACGAGGTATGTTTAGTGGCAAAACACAGAAAATTGAACTGCAGGAGGCTTGGCCGGCTCGTGGCGTGTATTCAATGCTAATTATGGTGTCCCCGGGTGAGACAGGTAATTATCTACCTATCACGAAGCCAAGACTACTGAGAAACATAAAAACGTTATAATTCCACCTATCGTAGAGTAGGCAATAGGAATATATATACATGTCTATTCTATGACCATTGAACTTCATCAACGTGCACGACGACTCTTCATCGGGATCTTCATTGGAAATCCCATCGATACCCCGTCGCCGCATCGTCGACTCCTACTACCCCGCCACCAAACTCAGGTAACGAATACCAGGTGGATCCGGATGGCAACCCAATGTCGCTCACTGAAGCCTTAGATGTGGCGGGGCCGGGGGACACGATCTCTCTGGCGGACGGACTTTACCGCGAGCCGATTGTAACCATGAACGCGGTGAGCCATGTTTTCGGAGCGGTCTTGGAGCGAAATACAATCGGTAGTAAATGGCGGTTGTGCGTTGTGGTTTTTGTTGAGAGGCGGCATACATCAACCCCTTTTCTTACCGCCACAAGGCGAACATGACACCGCTTCAAACAATTTGTCTCGAACAACGTGTGCGCGGCGTATCGAAACAAGTTTGGATTGCGGTCTAGTTGTTTGTGATAATATCCATAGATAATTCCTAAACGTCGGGTGTTTTTCCGGCAGGAGACCGGTACATGTAACCGGCGGAAACCGACCCAATCGGGAGAGGTACTGAACCCTCCATGCACATTAATCTCTCTAGCCGAGAATGTAAGCTACCCTGTTCGTTGTCAAATGGCGCAGTAGTTTTTTTGTGTGCATCAAAATCATCGTCGAAGGTCGAGACACTGGCCTGTGGTGGCCACACTTCTCAAATGGTCTCGAATAAACATTGGATAAGGTGCAAGTAAACTGAAACGAAAAAGCGATGAATTGTTATTTCTTGTTTTCTACACTGCACGATTTCTTTTCGCTTTTATCGGCGACGTGTTCTACGATATAAGTAGCACACTTTTCCGCTGAAAAACGTTCGGAATGACGGGGCTCCTCGACCCAAAATTGTCGGAAGGCCACTCGTGTTTTGAACTATTGCAGCATGAGCTTCACCGTTGATCTGTCGAAACATTCCTGGAAGAAATACCGGCTTCTATCGTAGAACGCCTCTGGCTGAGTACGTCCATTCCCTACTCCTGGAATGTCTCGGCGATCAACCGACCAGGGCACCGAAGAAAGCCCCTTGGTGATCAAGGGTGGTCGTGGCGCGGTGATCAGCGCTTTCAGCGGAGACAGGAACATAATGTGGAGTCAGAAGGTTGTGGACATCAGGCACTCCTGGATCACTCTAAAGGTATGCCAGAGAGTCACCCGTTGGCACTATTTCACACGATGCGCAACTAACTCACGTCAAAACATTTTGGAGCGAAGATGTATGCCGTGTCTGCACGATCTGGCTCCTGTATGTTGCCCGGTGGAGGCCGTTCAAAATAGTACGTGTAACCGACACTTACCCGGTTAGATATTCAATTTATCATATTCAAATCCCGTCATGCGCCTCTGCTAGATATGCACCATGGTCGCTGAGCTATCGTTCGGTACATGCCCTGCAGTCACCGAGCTCAAAGTCACCACGGAGCACACTAACTGGCGCCAGAATACCTGAGCTCGAAGCAAGTACGCGTTGACCATCAAGCGTGGGTATTGAGCATTTCTAACAAGTAGCACCCTCTATTCCGTAGGTCTTCTCATTAGATGCCCCCCCCCCCCCCCGACTCCGGGGAAAACGCCTCGAAGGTGGCAATGCAGTCAAATCTTTTTCGAAAAAAC
Organism: Macrocystis pyrifera; assembly: GCA_031763025.1. Taxonomy (NCBI): domain Eukaryota; class Phaeophyceae; order Laminariales; family Laminariaceae; genus Macrocystis; species Macrocystis pyrifera. The sequence continues at coordinate 9,080,861 of JASSKH010000002.1, read as the reverse complement.
GAACTTTCGTCTTCCGATTCTTCATCGACTTTGGTGTTCTAATTTTAAAGTGTCGTGTGTTTGCTGCAAGAGGGGGGACCCCGTGATTTTCAGGCTCCAAAAAGAAGGCGGTCAATCTCACCCCCGGTAAAGGGGTCTCCTTTCTAATCATTGTGAGCATTCTACAGGAAACATACCTGGTAGAAAGCAATAAAACAGAGAAAGAAACGCAGAAGAGTTGCATGCGCGAACAACTTGCTTGGATCAAACCAAGCATTTTAGGTAGGCCTCTCGTTTACTCAGTTCGTCCTCGACTTTCTCGTTCCCTCCCCTCAGCACCATCCGAACGACGTTGAATTGAACAAGTACCCCGATACGCTATATATGTTTTTACCCCCCCCCCCCCCCCCCCCCCCCCCTCCCTGCCCTCGCCCCCACTCCTATTGTATACCTAGTATATATATATATTGGTTGGGTTGGCGTCGGTTGGCGACGACGCTGAAAAACACGCCTCTCACTGCGTGAGGTAGAAACCCAGGGTACCAATTTTTGTTTTTTGGTTTCTGTTTTGTGTTTGGCGGTTACCACGGCTGGCGGTCAAGGCAGATCAATTTTGTGCGGCGAGAACCTTCACTGCGCACAAGGGAGATGATCGTGTCACGTAGTGTGTATATGGTGGGGCACCCACGAGGCAGTTACATAGTAATCCCATTGCTGTCTCTGGATGTGCCCACACCAGAAATTAAATCAATGTATTGATGCTGTCATCCATATGCAAGAAACCCCGCCTCTGGAGCAGTTCTTAGTAGGATGCAGCTCACCCTTCATGCGACTCGCCGGACACCTCATGGCGCTTCGCGCTTGGTGCAAGCAATGTCCGCCTGGTCGGTGAAAACCCAGCGTACTCCGTCCCGGCATTGTAGGGATTCGAGTACGGCCATGCATGATAATGCGTACACCCCCCCCCCCCCCCCCCCCCTGCCCTCGCCTAAATAAACAACAATTGAATATGTGCGTTTGAATAGGGCTTCACGGTCGACGGACACCTTAACGGTCTGGATGTAGAGGAGGACTACGTGGACAAGTGCATCTTTGTCGAAGGTCAAGACGCTCCCACCGATCTACCTATTGATGGAACCACCGTCAAGAGCTCTCTGATTGGATTCCACGTCAGCGACATGCACATCCACAACTGCGGGTACGTCTGCTGTGTGTTCCGCCGCTGCATCTGTTCACCCTAGTTTTTATGAGGCTCCTACCTTGAGGAGCTCTATGCTTCACCCGAAAACTGACTTTCGCAAAAAAACAAATTGCATCCCGATACATAAGTTCGATGACCCAAGTATAAGAAAAACCGTCACTTTTCGAAACAAGACTGACATTCCGACGATTTTGGATTAGGGCACCCCGTCTTTTAGAAAACATTTTACCGGAAATGTGCTGTCTCTATCGTCTAACGCGTCTCACGTGCTATCACGGTGGGCCCTATTCTTTAGGCTTAAAGCGAAGGGGAAATAGCTTTGCCAAAGGTATTAGTAAATAATGCCAATGTAGCATAGACGGAAAGCCCATCATCAATCGCGAATGCGAAACGGACAACATTTTGGATTATCACGAGGTGGTTCTTGACACGACGCACCAACGTGGATGCCTTGTGGCCTATTTTGGGCCTGCATCCTTTTGAGCCTCCTAGTGAGATGGGTATCTGACAGATCACCTACATATATTTGTACGGATCCTCTGTAGCAGGTCATACCGTTGCCGTGGTAGGGGTGGTTGCAAATGTTCAGAGCATTCTCGCACATGAGGAAAGCAATCTCGAAGAAATCAGAACTTCGAAATATATTGCTTTGTACCGCACAACCAACTCGATCCGCAGCTATCGGCGCTAATGCTGAAAACACATTCACTACTCCCAGCGAACGTAATCTAACATACCGCACCGACATACGGCTGATCGCTCCCCGACGACACTTGCTAGACCTGGTCCCCCGAAATAGCAACACAGACATTACATTAGACCATATGGATATTATTTTCTGGCCAACCAGCCTTCTTAACGTTTGAAATGCCGTTCAGATCGTGTAGTTCGCACGCAGGCGTTGCCGTGAAGAACGCTCTGGTAGAGCTCCTTCAGGCAAAGGGACGTTCGTGTCTATCGCTCTCAGCATCGTGGAGAAACCGAGGACAGGAAAACAATCCCAACCCTGCGAAAACTCAACGCTCTCTTTGCCGTACTCACATTCCCTGGACAATCATTGATAGGTGTATTGTGACGCGTACGTACGACATCGAGCTTTCGATCGGCGTGCACTTTCATTGTTTGTCCATGAGTCCGTATATAAAGAGCGTAATATTGAGTTCCCCCAAGAGAGGAGCTTCCGAAACGTGTAGGTGAAGCCCTACTCCAGTGGTAACACTTGCTCAGAAACCCACGTTTACCGACACGCACTACTCTGCTTTGCTTTCTTTTGGTGATTGAACCTCTTCCTACGGTTATCCATGTTTTTTTACTGTTTTGTTTCAACATTAATGCTCGAATTGTTTTGCTATGCGTTCGTCTGTACACTGGCAGCATGGAGGGCATTCGCATGAGGAACTTCGTGACGAACTCTGTGATCACCAACAACCTTATCGAGGACTGCGGCATCTACGACTTCACGTACCGGTTCGACGGGAAGGTCGGCGAAGCCATCTACATTGGAACCTCTAGTAACCAGGTGGGTGGAGCGTTGGTTTTGGGTTGCGTTGTGGTTAGGTTGAGGTCTCGCTGGGTACCAGCTCGGGTGTGTATATGGGGGAGAGCAGGTTGTTTAGTTTTTGTAACTGCTGTTGTCTTGTTAAGTTCGATGTTGCTGCTTTTGGCTCTGTTTGCATGATGTTGCGTTTGTCGTTGAAGTTTTTCCTATATGTTGGGTGGTTCCTTGAAGTTTGATCTCCAAACGGACTGATTATTTCGGGGAGTGTAAAACGCTGCTACCTGCCTTACGAAAAGCCACAAACAGTGGGGTAAACATGATGCCAAAAAAAAAAAAGCGAAGAAACGAGTTTTATCACCTCATAGTGTCAAAACAACGGCGAAGAACCGCGCTTGCTCACAAGGACCCCGGCCAGCACATGCACATTCACTCACCGCATATGTTCCACTCTCTCCCCTTTCCTATCTACTTTTGTTTTTCACCTCCCACAATTTCGTTGTTTTCGTTTTTTATTTTCGAAAGTGGGCCGATGGTGAGGGCACCAGGGTTACTAACGGCCCCGACGAATGCAACTACAACCTTGTCACTGGCAACGAGCTCATCCCCCGCGGCAACGAGTGCGTCGACGTGAAGGAAGGGGCCTCGTTCAACGTGATCGAGCACAACGACTGCGCGGAGCAACTCGACGCTGAGTCCGGCTGCTACGATTCCCGCGGAAATGACAACACCTTCAGGTGTGTATTGTATAGTATATATCCTGGAAGCATAAACATATATATATACAGTCCGATAAATTTGTACGGGCAACCTTTGTTCTGAGGGACTCTCGTCACTTTGAGAATACGTGCTTCTACGGTCAGTCCGACGAGCAACCACAGGACACAGTTCAACATCGCCTTGTTATCACAAATTTATACGATGTTGGCTAGTTCGTAAGTCCAACAGAGTCCCATTAGTCAGTTGTATACCGGCGACGGAGGTACTGAAGAATATGACTTAGCTTCGCTTCGAAATTGATCCTTCGGTTGATCGAAACGATGGTTCCGTTGCTTGATTTACTATCGAGAAAGGCAGCTCGATGGAAGCTCGGCTGCTCTTAATATACGTTCTTCTCGCGGTAAAGAATGTGTCGATCTCCCCTTTTTTCCCTCACCGTGTGCGTTCCGTATTGGTGGTGTACGTCTGTACTGGCGAATGTGTGCTCCTACCATGCGCTGACCGTGAGTTGATGATGCCCTCCCCCCCCCCCCCCCTCTGCACCTCGAAGTAGCTCCACGCTGCTGTCCTCAATCCTCATTAAAGAACGGTCGCCTCACAAGAAGTTGATAGTATCATGCAACTCATCCTTTACGCTGCTTTCTCAACACTTGTCGGCTCAAATACCTCTCTGCTTCGCGCTTGGTTCAAGCAATGTCCACGTGGTTGGTGAGCGTTCCTTGGGCTCCGTACCGGCGCTGTAGGGATTCGAGGACCCATTGTTATAACACAACTACGGCCATGTATGATATGAAGGCATTCCTCCCTGGTTGCGTTTTTCATAAACTGTGGTTCGTTTTCCGTATTGCTTGAACTTGCTTTACAAATCGAGCCGCTTTACTGTGTTTGTGTCAGTTGCTCAGAGGTGGTCTACGATAGAGGTTCGCCCTACGTTTTTCTGAGGCTCCTAACTTGACCTTAAGGAGCTCCACACCTCACCCGAACACTGACTTCGGCAGAAACCAAAGTGCATCCTGATGAATAATCCCACGGCCGGAGTATACAGTTAAGTCATTTCGAAAAAAAGGTCGAAATTCCGAAGATTTTAGGTTAAGGAGCCCCCTCAGTTAGAAGCGTTACTTGTAAAAAGCGGAAACGTGTTACCTCCATCGTAGAACGCGTCTTAAGTTCCTGCAGCGAGAAACCATCGGATTGTAAGATGCTTTATACTCCTGATTTCACCTTTTTCGGTCTAGCTCATATATCATTTGGTCGGGTTGTGCTGAAACAAAAGTCTTCGAAGGCGTACTTCGGTTATTGTATGTCCCTCCTCGTGTGAGGAACTCAGCAATAGTTACTGCCTTCCATTACATCGCTCTGTACTCAAGACATATGTCAACGATTTTTTTTCCACTGCTTTATTGATCAGGTACAACGTAGGCAAAGACTGCCTGGGGGCCGGCGTCCGCCTCGGGGGGCATGTCATCGACGACTTCGTCTACGGTGTTGACAACCACGTGAGTTTTGAGTGCTGTTGCATCGACATCGACAGCCTTGAGCCAAGCGTATGAGCATCTCGATCGCGGTTTAACTGCCCCCGAAACGAACGTACTCAACAAATACGCGAATGCGTGCCGACGCTACTATTTGTTTTGGGAAGGTTGCACATATAGTGGATACCGGGAAAAACTTCGGTTCCATACAATACTTTCGCCCCCTCCTCTCTTCCCTATAGTGTTCGTACCTCAGACCCATGTGATCACCCACTCGTAGCACTCTCGTCCCCCTACGTGTGAACGGTTGTTGTCGGCGCGTACGTCCGAGTAGGTACGTACCGTTGTCGAACGTTTTCGTTCAATTTTCCCGCAAAATCCAAACGTGTGGCTGATTCGTCTTTCTTTATTCAGGTGTACGGCAACCACTTCGAGAACAACGGTTTGGGGTCCATCAAGGCCATGCAGCACCCCCAGGGCATCATCTGCGGAAACACTTGTTCTGGCGACTGCGAGGTTCGGGAGAAGGGGTGAGTGACGAGATTTATAGAAGAATGTTGAAACAAATGTACATTTTTTGTCTGCGGTCGTCCTGTGTCCCTTAGTCGGCCTGTACCTGCTACCTGTAGGCGTCGTATCCGTAAGACAGTGACACGCACATTCGTCAGTTGGCGACGTCTCGATAACAACAAACACAAAACGAAAAAGGTTCGTTGTACGCGCCGTTGAAGAATTTTGGGCAAGCCCAGCGGTCCCGAGGAGATCGTGTTTCGACCGTGTCGTGCTATTCCTTGCATTGTCACTTGATACCCGATTTTTGTACCATCTTCCCCACGCCCAGTGACTGTTGATTTTTCACAGGGTCATGGTCCTGTTGCCCCTCTGAAGTCGCGCAGGGGTTAAGCCAACTCGAGTTTCTCCATACCCACGGACCTAAGCGGTTATCTCGATCACATCACTCTTCAGCTACATGAACAGCTTTAGCAATAGTGTGTACACGTTTCATGACGAACATGCTATTACGGGGGACCATGGTGGTAAATAGGACAGAATATGGTTCGTAACAGTATGTAATTATATAGGTTTTTTGTGTGTACTGTGGGTCCTATTTACTATGCTGCCACGTAATAGACGCCTTGCTATATATAAAGCGTGTGTGCTGGAGGGTCGGCGTCTGTGCTACACAGATCTTCCTTTGGAGACCCTTACAACCCGTTCAAAAACTAAACGCAGCAGGGAAGGAGTCGTTCTACGATAGAGGCTCACCCTGCATTTTCTGAGGCTCTTCACTTGACCTTAAGGAGCTCCATACCTCACCCGAAAACTGACTTCAGCAGAAACGTAATTGTGCCCCGATGAACAATCCCATGGCGACGCGTTCTACGGTAGAGATAACGCATTTCCGTTAAAATGTTTTCGGAATGACAGCGCCCCTTTACCCAAAATCGTTGGAATGCCACTATTGTTTAGCAAAATGACGTAATTGTGTATTCGGGCCATGGAATTTTTCATCGGGATGTAATTTTGTTTTTGCTGAAGTCAGTTTTCGGGTGAGGTATGATGTGGAGCTCCGCAAGTGAGGAGCCTCAGAAAATTTAGGGTGAACCCCTATCGTAGAACGCCTCTGGCCCGAGTATACAACTACGTCCCTTTTCGAAACGATATTGACGTCCCGACGATTTGGGGTAAGGGACCCCGTCATTCAGATAACATTCAAGCGGAAACGTGCTACCTCTATCGCGCTACCGCTATCGTAGAACGCGTCGGAGGACCCTTGTAATCAGCTCAAAAAACCGCATAGAAGACCCCTAGGCTTTCGGTAACAACCGGCATATTTTACATCACGAATTCCTTACCCCCCTCAAGCAAATGCTCTTCCTTCAACAATACCTAATACTATGCTACCGGTTCCGCAAGCATACTGAAGGTATCTTCGCCCATGATTTAGCAGTACTCCACGTATCATCAAAACACACGGCACTTGCCAGGCTCAGGTGTTTACTGTTACCAGATTAAGTCGTGATACCTCCGTGTAGACAATTCTAGAAACATTGTTTTTCATGGAAAAGCGTCGCGTTCGCATTATGATGCTGAAGTGCGCCGTTTCGGAGTACCCCGACAACCAACCCACATGTCCGGTGCGAACATTACGTTAACTAACAACAATGTCCATTTCCTGACAAGTGAACTCCCTTCTATAACCCGATGCTAATGATGACGCCCTTAACCCCCCGCCCACGCCACCTACCCACGTTCGTGTTACCAATGCGCCTGTAGCGGTGACGACGAGATCGAGGAAAGCTGGATGGCCGAATGCCCGGATGACCTTCCCGAGGTTGATTTCATAGACGTCTGAAACCTGACCACAATACCACTCTACTCACCCGTGTGTAAATACTGGAGACGACGGTGTACGACTTAAAGCAACCAACATAGCCGCCTCCTGGCCTAGGAGTGCTTGTATTCATCGACTTAATAGACATGGAACTCTCGCCGATGCGTGGGGAACTGATCACGCGGAGGGAGCGTAGCTTGTACACTTGCTGATTTCGATCTGCCCCGCTATAGCAACTACTGTAGCTAGACCTACTGGGCGCGGTGATCTGTATTAAGGTGTGACCATGTGTATGAATGTGTGATGTAACATGCGTCATCTTTATTATTATTGTTCTAAGGAGTAGCGTGTGTTTTCAGCAAATGACGCTCGATACGATAGAAATGTATGACAAGACGTGCTGCGCACGATACAGGGCAAGATTTGATTTGATGGAGGAATAGTGCCGACTGATTGTGGGGGCTGCTCGACGGAGGAATCGTCGGGATTTCGTTTGTGTTCGAAGCTGAAATTTCGATATATGTGTACTATAGTACGTGGTATATAATTATTTATCGGCCTGCACTAATATGTTCATGAATGTCGTTTTGGTGGCTCGGGGGATCATGATTTTCTCCATTCGCCACAATCGTAGCGTGGGTCAGTATCTCTGGAGTATCCCTTATAGTCCACACGCTTGCATGATAAGTCCGTCTAGTGAGTCCGCGGCGTTTCTCATCGAGTTGCGGTTTATCTCTTTGTCGACAGTCCGGGCTGTCGGGTGGGTTATAGCATAGAGCTACAAGCTAGGAGAATCTTAGAAACATAAGAAGGGTAATCCGTTAGTAGCTGCGGCCTTTCTGACGACGGTGCCTCTAGCTGACATGTCACAAAAGCCGGCCCTCAGCGAAACCTGTGAGGCAACCCGTGTGCAGGGATGCCTGAAGGCAGGGGTTCTGGCGAACAGATTGATATGAACGGGGAACTCTGGTGGTACAAAGGAGGTGAAAATGCTTAAATTATGGCCGTTGTTGGTGCCTCACTACAATGCGAAAACAGATTCGCCTCTTTGGTAAAACCGGCTCATTCGGGAATCATTGATGAGGTAATACACTGATTTAGAACGGTACTGCACATGACGGTGTACGGTATTGGCCACACATGCACCGGTCTAGCATACTCAGAGCCGATCAGGAAACAGTCGTCGGTGGCCGCAGTTGCGGTGTGTTGTTGGGGGTGTGTGCTTCTCTACGAACACTGAGCCCCTGGCGCACGACGAGACGTGACGTGAAACAATTGTTTAAAACGAAACCTGAACAAGAATGTACCTCGGGGGAATATAGACGGCGCTCGGCTGGACTTCCATGATCAGCCTGTATTGCTAACGCAGATATACATACATCACTACTCGAACAATGTTGAACATCTTAGTGGGCAGCCCGAACGATTTAATCACAAAAATATCGAAAAATGTGTAGGGCAATTTCTTATGTCGGAGGGACCGTAGACGGCACCTACGAGTACTGCCAACCCATCGGCCGTGATGCCTATAGCCCATCCTTGTCGGCGATTTTGAGGAATCTAGCCGACACCTCTTGGTAAAAAAAGAGAAGTATACATCAGGGGTATTCATAATCGAAACCGGATGACCACGATCAGCTCCCGGCCAATATCGCTGCAGTACCTTCGTTGGAACGCATAGACGGTCGCCCTTGGCCTACCCACCCACAGAACGTGGGACACATCGGACTGCAGATGATCTTGAGGAGCAAAAAGGGGGATAGTTGCGTGCCCGCGATTCCCCAAGGCAACATAGGGAATCGGGAATGTACACAGAATGACCCTGGACTACCGCAGACCACCGACGCTGCTTGATTACTGCCTGGGGGTGCTCCCCACAAGCAAGCAATGCCACCGCTGATTGGCGGTTCTTTGTTTTCTGAGCTTTCATTACTAGGCGTTCATTTACGTTTTAAACATAAGACGACTCAGGAGAAGCTAGTATTCTTATGCGCTCATCTTCAAGCAAGTATACGAATAGAATCATCGTACTGCACGCGACGATTTTACTCCCTCCCTCCGGGAGATAACCCACGTCAGACGATTGTCGCACAACTATGTGCAACGGCTACCGTCGGATGAATCCAGCTCAGATCGTGACACGCCGGCCTGGCAACACCTGTCGGTCACCGTTGCAGTGCATATTGTACCTCATGCCATTCACCGGGTTGAAGCATGCTCAAGCGCGTCCGTTCGTGACGGCCTCTACCGGTCTGACTGACCTCTACTACAACAAGGAAAATGGCATGCAGAAAGCCAGGCTGACATTGTTCCGGTACTAACATGCTTAGAGGAGTCGTGAATGGTGTCACACAACGGGCATGCATGACTACCAAACGCCAAATCAAGCTTGTCTTCGTCTTCTTGTCTGTTACGGGGGGACCATGGTAAAAGGGACCAAAATATTGTTAAGTCAAAAGAGGTACTCATATAGGTTTTTTGTGTGTACCGTAGATCTTATTTACTGTTGTTCCCCGTAATACTAGACGAAGAACTGTTTTGCATACCTTAAAATGACATGGACCGATCAATGCGACGATGGCCACGAAAAATGGATTGGGAGTCCCAATCGTTCATTTTTGTGTTAGGATCGACATCTAGGAACAAAATCTCGCCCTGTGTATACTGGAGGATGATGGCTGGAAAAGTACCGCTGCGGTTCTTATTTCCCGTATGCACTGACGTGGACAGTGTCCTACATGACCCACCACCGGCGCTGGATGACGTATATCATGTCATCTGCACCAACCACATAATACCTCAACTTCTGCAGTGGGTGACCGCTGAACACCGGCGAAACGTCCAACACGTATCTCTCAGCCTTAGTGCGTGGCCTATTTCCGAAGCAGTAAATAAACAGACATCGGCCGGGGCGGTGTAAACCAAATGATATTCTAGAACGCTGTCGACGCACATATCTTATCCTCAGTCAGGTGGGCGGCGCTTCCTTTTGCATTCGTCGCCACGGTCGACAAACGTCACCTATGTTAAACGCTTTGAAAACCCGCGCGACGGTAGTAGAGGCAGGACGTTGTTGGCGAATTCGTTTCGGACTGGCGGGACTCGGGAGACGACGGAGTGTTCACCCGATGCCGTTGGGTTGCCGTGCGTGCGTAACAATGTTTTCGTTGCATGCCTGTGGGCCATGGGAATGTTCTTGGTCAGTCGTTTGTAAAGAACCTTCGTAGCTGAGGTTTGCAGAGGTCCAGTGAAGACCGCCAGAATACTAGGAGCTATAAGCTCACTGAAGCACGCGTCTGCGTGACAAGATGAACTTCGTGGTTTTAAGGGTGGCCTGATCAAGCCAGTCAACTTAAAGAGTAATCGGCCACACGGTATCGGTGGTGAAAACGTTTCTGAGCCCAGAGAAAAAAGTGGAAGAAACTTTGCTCCCGCAACCCGACTTTTTTTTTTCAATGCGATCAACACCTTAGTCCTAAAGCAAATATACTGCTGTAGTAAACGTGTCATGTACAGAACGTATCACGCTCACACTAACCAGAAGCTGTTCATCCGAGGAGCTCGACGAGTCTAGACCCGATTGAGCAACCGCTACCTACCGTTGGACGAGCAATGATAAATACAAGTAGTCCGCCAGAGTGCATCTTCGTTATCCCAAGCACCGAGGAAAAATGATTTGTAGATTATAGGCACGATGCTTAAAGCTAGTGCCGAACTATTGTTCTGTACAATCGTCACACAAATAGTCTTGGGATTGAAAGCTCTATGTTGATGGTCCTCAGTATATCCCGTCGTTGGTAGTGTTTTCTCTCCTTGAGCGAGCAGTGATTTTTGTTTCGAAAGTGACCGCTAGTATATAATTTGAGCCATTGGGGGGAAAAAAGCCGTTTGGGGGTCCAGAAACTGATTTGTATGCCCATGCCCATCATAACCCTTTGACTCGCCTGCGCAGTGATAGACGCCGATACACTGGTTTTATCAATATCCACAGCTTAGCTGGTACATTTTTGAGCGCTTTCTGGAACAAATTATCCATGTTTCTGGGGCCTTAGCTTAGTGTTAAATGCCTAACCAATCAGTTTTCTCCGGGGAATCTCGTTCGTTAGAACTGGTGACTATATATATATATATATATACCAGGTATATTTAGGCCTTTTTTGGGGTAGCAAGCATTGTGTCCAAGGAATCGACAACCTGCATACAGTCCAGTGGTGAGTCTGGAGAAATAGTAAACTGCGCCAAGAACCTCTCGGATAACTCCGAAGTTTGTCAGCCGGTTGTTTTCGCTGTTTTGCCTGGTATAGTGTCTCTAGATCGCCTGGGGCCCGAAATTATTTTCATAGGTACGCGTGTTTGTTTGCCGCTCATTCTCGCCCAGCACGCGCAATTTCGGCGTAAAAACGCAGGTCCTAGAGGCCCGAAGTTGTCAATTGCACTGTACGATTGTTGTTGTTAAATACATATACGATATTTGGTTTTTTAATGTCTTTGAGATTGTTAGTCTTGCCTCCGGCAACTTGTTTGGCATAAGCTTCAACGGTAACCACTCTTGGCCACTCAGAAAGATCGAAATCACGCAGGATATTCTTCGTGCTTCTCCTCTTTTCCTTTCGAACGTGCCGGAGTTTCTCTATGTCGTTGTTCAGTGACCACGCACAGTTGATTTGTACCTCGGGCATCCGTCACCATGACTATTCTATGATATGATATCTGCACCCGTGCCGGGATATTGTTTGTTCCGACACACGTACCAGGGTAGCGAAGGTGCCCCTGTAACCGTTGTACCCGTGTACCCGGACAGCATAGATAGAGAGCTGTGCACGGGGCGTAAGTCGGCTTTTCAAATAAAGAGGGTGGAGGACAAACAAAACGACTGAACAAACGGTATGCGTTGTCTGGCCGAAATGATCGGAGATTAGATGCTAATATCGTCTTTGTTGGCTCTTTTCTTGCGTCCAGGTTTCTTCTGCTTTTGTAGCTATTTTATAACATCGTTCCCCGTCGTGCTGTATGTGTGTTTTCGTGGGAGTGTGGTAATATAAAGGATGTGGTAATATAAAGGATTCGTATCTCTTATCTGTCTTAGGACATATTTGTAAAGGGTTATGTACGTCCCCTTGCTGTGATGTCCCCCACTACACCTTCTAGAACCCCTGAAATGTATCGAAAATAAAGCTAGCAGGGTATGTACGTACCGACATGGATGAGTTCCGGGGTTCCTGGGTACCCGGGTACCCGGGTACCCGGTGATGGACTTGTACCTAAGGTATGATAATCCCCACCATACGTCCTAGGGTATAAGTAGACGTCATCAGGTTTGTCCGGATGTCGTCCAGAGGGTTTCTTGGAGGTATGGCCAATGAAACCATACGGGGGGTGCGTACACCACTGCGTGCCCAGGCAGCCGTGTCCAAATACCCGCGAGTAACAAACTCTACCGTATGCCCGAACGGATAGGACAGGTCCGGGCATTTCCTGTCAGGTACCCGTGCAGTAGACGAACAGGGTTTGCCAAGTGCGACTTAGACCACAAAGCTTGTACCAGTCGACTCTGTAGGATGGAGGATCGACGAGGCTCGGTGTGCTGATTGTCGACAGGTAGGAATAAAGCCTCAATGTGAAGGACAAGAACATAAAGAACCCTTGCACACTACAACGCGCGAAACGTGTCAATAAGTTCGGAGTCGTCGAGCCGTTTTTTTGTTTTGTTTCCTTTCGTCTTTTTATTTAGTATGTTCGTCCTTTCTTGCTCTCTATCCCTCGGTCGAAACTCAGCTCCGGGGTTACATAGCAGGCCTTTCCCCCTCCCTCTCACTACGGTTCTGATATATGTTGTTTTCTATTCCAGAATTCCCTTTGAAGAACCTGTGTTCAGCAAGGAACACCACCCCAAATGCTGTAGAATAGCCTCAAATGGATCAGTCAACGTCGATATGACATCGAAAGGCGAGGCATAGCAAGAAGAGGGAGCATCTGTGGTCTACTGCTGTAGTACACACACAACTACTGCTGTTGATCCCGTTGTCAGAAAGTTCCTGCGATAGGGTTATCCCACCTTCTTCGACACAATGGTTGATGATCATTGATGAATACTAGACAATGAGGATAAAGCCAAAACTGCAGCATTGGTGTAAGGGGGCTGACTGGCTCTCCTTAGTGCTCGGAAAATAGTTGTACCGCTGTAGTCGAGGTTGTATCCGCCTCTTGAACAATGACCCTCAACCAGTTGGTCGAATACCAGCTGTAGGTAGCAGGTGTTAGTTTTACCGTCTTCTTTTAAGACAATGCCCACAAAGCCAGCAGCACGTTTCACCCCGAGCCAAAGCCAGCGGTCTCGGCATTCTTTCCAAGCTACAGACATAGCTCGGTGTCGTACACTCGTCAGCAACGTCGGCGATCGACACGTGAGAGCAATGCTTATCGGCGATTCTGGCATATCGATGTATCTTTCGACTATTAATAACATAGAGGACGATCTACATATTCTAGATCAGATTCTGTACAGTAGAGCTATGGGTGGGAGAACTTTATTAATTGGTGACTTGCGCTAGAATGGATAAAATAATTGTGGCAATCCTGGGAGACGATATAGAGCAAACCTAACAGTGGTATGACATCGTCGAGCGGCCCTGTCAGCAACGACCCTGTCAGCAACGACCCTGTGTATAGGATTCAAGTTACCTGGTACCTGGTAATCATTAACGTAATCTTTTCGAGATGGTCCACGGTTTTACGAGGCAGAAAAATTGGCATGAAGGGCAGTAAATGCGTTGTCCGTTTCCTTCTCATAGGCGTACGTACTAGGATTTCATTTCGCTAAAACCGAAACCGTGACTATGCCCATAAAAATAAGGCATGTACCGGGGGGGAGAAGCGACGACACCTGTGACCACGGCTTGTTCAGAAGACCGCTGAGGGTAAAACTTCGTATGAGTTAGGCTGGAAAGAAAAAGTGACGATTCAACAAATATATATATATATATACTGCTTTCGTGCTCACCCCCATTTATGTTCGATGCATTTTTTTTTGTTTTGAACATCCGACATGCAACCGCACGCGAGTTTGTCGAAATGCGAGCCTCTACGCTCAAGCGGCAGTTCTTGCTACTACAGTAGGGATTACTCTTCTGCACTTATTAATAGCACACTGGTACATTTGGGCGGAAATATTTATGGTCCATATACCCAGTGATACAGTTGTATAAGGTATCCGCGCTCTCACTACCGTATATGGCCGAATGATACTTGATCCTTTCGGCTAAAAAACACCATATTTGCACGGTTTGGTGCATACTCTGAAACTACCTTCAAGCAAGTGCTGTGCCGCTGCGAGGACTGCCCTGGACACATTTTACGCGGCGAAAGTATTGTACAGCAGTGAAACACTTATTTCTATAGTCAACACACACTCTCGCCCGTGCTCCACAAATACCCTAATCCGCTGCTGTCGCCACTGCAAGCACTGCCCAGACATCATCAAATTAACGATCCATGGTCGCCGGGGCCGACCTGTTTTGGCCGGGATCTTCGCAGCACGGCAGATTGATTACGCGCAACCCGTACACGAAGTACGTTACACACGCTTGGGAGTATACAAGACCATACACGTAAAAATTACGTAAGGAGACGAGCGAAAAGGAAGGCACGTCAGGATTATGAGGAAATCGGGAGGAAACTCGGCACTTTTTAAGTCGAAGTACGTGTACCGCAGCAATGCTTACCCTCTCGCGGGACTGCAGAAGTGGAAGTGGACAGTAAAAACCGACTCGATGCAAAAGCAGCCACTGCTTGATTGGGAGATAGTACCTTGGTGTCCGAGGTACGATGCTTAGAGTCGTACCGCACGGGCTAAACACGACCGTGCCCCTACTGCTGCTGGGCGCCCACAATGTCTAAGAGGTTGATACCATCAAAAATTGATTCGTGTTGTCATTGCTTTCGTGGGACTTTACAGAGGGGGTAATAGAAGAGCGCACGCGCCCTCAATTAGGAAACCCAGCCTGATCCACCATCTACTGCTTCCTATTACACGTACAGTAGAAAGGGTGCGGCGCCGATATGCGCACACTTCTCCTGTTCGGTTCCAACGGGTAAGCCACCGGGCCAGTAAGGTGGCACTGGCGGAGCGTGGGTCGGTGTGGTTGTCTCCTACATGACGGGTCAGACGAAGATCCGGGATCGTGCCCTGCCCAACTCTTCTTTCGAGTGTTCCAGGGAAAGAGAAATCGGAAATCAAGTGTAGAGAACCAAGCTCAAATAGCACTCGACCAGAGGGTGGAAGGTGGAGGGAACCGCTCGGGGAAAAACAAAGCACGATCAGGCGAAGGGGGGGTGAATAGCATGCGATGAAGCCTAGCAGCAGCCGTAGCTCCGCCACGTGTGGCAAAACTTCCACACAAATGCCCGAAAGAAAACTATTCTGCTACTATCATTGGTGAGGGGAGAGTGGTCACGAAACTTGAAAGGATTTTTCTCGCGGCTGAGAGATTAACCCCGGCTCCGTCTCACGGTGGCCACGACCTCGACACCGAACGATTACCGTCACCGTAACCGTATCCCAAACCATAGCCCCAACCCTAACGTCTAGCCAAAGGTCTGCTAGGTTGATGTGCCAGCTTTTCATTGAGGTTAGAACCCTTTTTTTTTGCTGTTCGGGCGTTTGTACTTGAGGAATATTTTGGCATCAAACTCGGATTTCGGCGGCACCTAAAACCAGGGGTTGATTGTGGCCATAGTCGATTCTGGAGGATATGCTATCGGTGGGGGGGAGTCGCGAGCCCGAAGCTACATTTTCTACTCGTTCATCAAGTGTAAAACCCTGAACCACTATACCAGCACTGACTGAGTGGCTCAGGTGTGTGGCCTTTAGACAGCTGCGGCGGGACGGGTAGTGAAGCCGGCTGCCCTTGGTAAGCTTATTTTTCCATTTTTACTCCGGCTCCATTCATAGTTAGTTCTCGATCACAAAAGAACCCCAATCATTGAACGGCAGCACCTAACCCTAACCCAACCACTGAACGGCAGTACGCGCGAGCGTATACCATAGTCAGAGTCGACGCAGACAAAGCACAGCGCAATTACCCGGCACCAGCAAAACTAAAAGGCGACTTCAATCACAACGCCAGCTGCTATGCAGCACTTTAATATTAGTAGTATACCAGCCCATGACGACAGCTCTACCTTTTTATTTGTTTCGGGGAAGATTTGTTTTATATATATATATGTGACGAACAGAAACGGGGCAAGCTCGCTATTGTCTTACAGTGTCAATAAGGGGCACGGCAAGGGAGGGGGTGCGTCGCGGGGTTCTGGTGCCCGGTGCCTCACCGGGTCTGGCTTCAATAGGCAAGATATGTGAGCATCGTAAGCAGTAAGATGAGGCTGCAAAAGCGACAGAGTCCTGCTAAAACGGGGAACGGATTTTTTTTTTTTCATATTCGATATTGAGCCAGTAAAATATCCAACAGGTAACATTAATTAACAGTCGGTACGAGGCGAAGTCCACCACGAATTAGTAGAGTCTGTTCAGTATGTGGCCCCTTTCGAGGCACCCCGCTTCGCGTGCGGATTAGAGGCGTCATCGGCCGGTGGGCCTCCTCGCGTTGGGTTATTGAAAGGCACAACGGGCTTACCAATGGCCCGGGTATGCCTTTGGGATTTTAGGCCCATATACAAGGACCCTTTTCCTTTTTAGGACCCACATACATTATGGCTTTCATGTGCTCTACTGTGGGGTGAACACATTCGTACAGTAAGAAAAGGACCGGGCGCATTAGGACTGCTGTGCAATACGACATGCTGGTGCCTATTGCACCCTCTTTAATCTATTTATGTATACTCCCCATTTTCCACCTCTGGTTCCCTCATCCACGAAGTTGACGTGCAACGAAATCCCCCATTGCAACGGTGGCAAGGGGGCTAAGCTCGCTCTATCCCCGGCGTACCTACACCTCCCTTACACTTGACACGCACAAACTATGGGGAGGGAAGGGAGGGGCTCCAACGCCCACTTTTTTCCGCACGTACGCGCCATCTCTAGCCTATGTCAAATCGTGGCGAACCTTCCTTCGGTCGATCTACACAACTCTGCAATCTTACCTCGGCTTGCTTTTTAGTGTGGCATCAAGTGAACCGGCTAATGTCGGGGCCGAGGCAACTGATAAAACGGTCACAAGCTAGCCGTCCGATGGAGTCAGGAGCTCCTTCGAGTCAAGAGTACAGTAGAACAACGCTTGGTAACACACTCTTTTGGAGAAACCTTCGTGCAGATTATCTACTATTAGGGGGGACCAGAGTAAAAAGGTGACACGGTACAGACAAAAACCTATATATTTCCCTTTTTTTACAAACAATAAATAATTGGTCCTATTCTCCATGTTCCCCCGTGATAACCATCGGGGACTTGAACATGTGAAAAATGTTGACTTTTGGAAAGACTATGATCAGTCGAGTTTTTTTTTTTTAATGGCATCTCGCTCGATTTTAAACCCCTCCGACCGTCGCCTCAGCAAAACTCTGAAACGTTCTTCCGAGGCGATATGCTATGCACAGGGATTCATAATAAGCATGACCAAATATTGTTGTTAATAACAGGTAAATACGTAGGTTTTTATGTGTACCATAGGTCCTATTTACTATGGCCCCCCGTAATATCATGATGCCCGAATCTATTGGTTTTGGGCTTGCTCTCCGGTGGTTGTTCCCTTTCTAACGGCTCGTTCATATCGGAAGCAGACCACTGTTGCTCAACGGCTATCAGTATCAATGAATGCCGTTCATTACGGCTCGCGCGCTGGCCAACTTACACCCTCGAGGTCCTTGACTACTACATGCGCGTATATTTCCCATTGTGGCGTTTGGTTTGCTTCTGACAACCCGTTTAAATCGAAAACTCTAAAAACTACTGCTACGCGGATAATTTACTTTATCGATGCCGGTCTAGACGCCCAATAATATCGGCAATTCACGCAAGTTGACAAACAGAAAAATATGTAACGTAATGCTTCTGCCTCTCAACACCCGCGCAATAACTGAAGACTGCCACTCTTCGCCCACTACCTACGAGTGAATCTGTGGCTGCTCCTATCTAACACGGTGGGCGCTTGCACTTGATAACATTTTTTCGGAAGGAAGTTCAGGTTGAGAGTTTTAAACGACTAGACGAAAATAGGCACAAAAAAAAAACAACTCAAACCGGCCATCATTACTTTCAAGGGTCTAAATATTAAACGACGACAGTAAACTCTACAAATAAACGAGGTCGCCACGGAGAGTGGCGCACTGCAAAACAATGCCCAAAAGAGTACTCGTCCAGAAGTCCATTCAAATCTCATGAGGGGACGGTTAATGCGTCAGGGTTGGCGAACAACCGTTATAGTTCCCTCAATGGTGTTGTTTCTTTCGGCATAGCTCGCGGTGGGTACAGTCAGTAAATTCGGTTTTAGCGCGTCTTCACCCAGGCCATATAAGTTGTTGTTGGTCGGACTTTTCACGAGAGTATTACTCTATCATAGTACACCAAGTACTAGTGTTCGTTTGGGGCTGGCCTTTCCGACGACAACGTTAAACGTGCACTTGTAGTACACGCTTAAAACATTTGAAGCAAGAAACCCGGACAAAAGGTCGAACGAACGCCGAGAAAAACGAGCAAACAAACATCAATAATAGTTTTATACGTTTTATCTGGGGAATGATGCTGGTGAGGTCACACAATACAATAGTTTCAGACAGGACTCGACCTGACGTACGTTTCGAAACACCGGGCGACTCTGTACCGGCAGTCCTCCACGACTGCCAAAATGTTTCAATAGGATAACAGCGTTCCGTTGGAACGACCGGCCCGAATCGAGAACCAACAAAGATTGTTAAGCCAGGTGCCACAGTCGGAGGATCACTCTTATTATGACATCGAATATTTTCATTCTATCAGCGATACTCGCCCGGGCAAAAGCCATAGATAGGGTGACAGCTTTTTTTCGCGATAAGCCCAGCCACGGGATTGCTCTTCACACAACGACAACTCATTCCTGTAACATCCAACGTCTAGTGAGGACGCGTTCTTCGATAAAGATTCACCCTAACTTTTCGGAGCCTCCTCGCTTGAGGAGCTCCATGCTTCGACCACCTGTCAACTGAAAATTGACATCAACAGCTAAACTCTAATTGCATTCAGATAGATGAATACTCCCATCATGGCCCAAACATACAACTACGTCATTTTTAGGGACAAGATTGGCAATCCGACAAATATAGATTTAGGAGTTCCGTCATTTCAGAAAAATGTTTTCGTCGGAAAATTATATGCTACCTGCATCGTTGAACGCGTCTGTCTGAGGTACGGATACACTCGCCTGAGCGGCGTAACTGCGACACTGAAATGACGACGGCCACTCATGTCAGCACCCAACATCCGGGCCGAATAAGCGATTATCGCTGAAACCGTTCTGTTTTCGACAGGTCGTTCCGTATCGGGAACCAACAATGTTTGTTTCCAAAGCAATCGATATATCACCATGATTATGTATTTATTGGCACTTTCTTTAGCGAAGTAGATACGACGTATCGACCACGACTCGCACGTGATGCCGGAGTGATCCCGTTCTCACGGCGAACGCATGTCCGTGACCCACCACGATCGGTATTGTTTGTGGGATGAAACCGCTCTGTTGCTAACGCAGTCTTCCACCATAGCAAAACCATTGCAACAAATGTGACGGTTGCGTCTCCAACGAACGGCTCTTGCAGTCGGCGAACCGCCACCTCGTATGGACCACTATCTACTATCATACCGTTTATGGCGTTCTACCTTGCTGCTGCCCTGTCTTGCTCGCGCCATCAACACCTAACTACTGCTGTAGGTCGCTATCACAGCTCCCGCTTTTATGGAGCTGGGGCTATTACGAATTTACCCGGAAATTTGCTGGGAATTTTGTTTCGAATATATGTCAGGATACTTCATACATACATGTACTCTATGGCGATCCAAGGACAATTTACCCTTGAACTGCCGTGTCCTACTCTGTCTGGTAGTGACAATTCTAGAAATTCGGGCTTCATCAACACACTGGAGTACACTATGGCTTCTAGAAAAGGCCGCCTAAATGCCCTGGAGAAGCCTGATGGACGTTTCTCCTCGACTCGGTTGTAGTTTCCCGGATCCACAACGCGGGTAGGTTTCACTAAACGAGGGGTTATTTTATACCAGGTAGGCCGTAACTACGATTTTAGAACGTTGGAAACGAATCCCTAGATCTCGCCCCGTGGAATACCCGAACACATGGAATATTTGTAGCCAAACAGCAGTTCAAGTGGAGGAATCGGTAGAAAAGGGTGATTTTGGCTTGAGGGACCCCGTCATCCAGAAACCGTAGAACGCATCGTTTTGTACACATCAGCTTATTTTTAAGATTGGGAGCAACAGCCAATCAGATTTCTCCGGGGGGTCCATCGTTCGTTGCAACTGGGGGCAATTTTTGTTCATGTATTTTGCAGACCGACGTCTAAATGTCGTCCTGTTCCAGCAACTAACTGGTGCAACACGAACAAAGCGTCTACTCCCACTCTGAAGTGGAACGGGGGAGTACCCATGCAAACTCTCGGAAAACATCCTAGGAACATGCCCACTACTTCGGCTTCTCGATGATGCTGCCTGTCCCTCGAAGTAAAACAGCATATATTTGTTCTATATACTTTTCTGTGGCTTGGAAGGGAGATCAGCTGGCCGACATGTCTACCGCTTTATCCAGCTCGGTGTCAACCCGCATGTCCTTGCTCATAAAAGCATCTCCCTTCCCTTCACTGTCTGGGTTCTACTGTATGTACGAGACTTTATGACGACTGAGACTCCCAATGGTCCAACACCATTGCACTCACAAGGCTTTGCAGGCGTGGACACCCGCTGATAGTGAAATTTCACGGAGGTTGTACGTTCGACACCTTCTGCCTACATCCCAAACCCTAACCTTACTTATTGCCCGAACCCTACGTCAGTTATAAGGGGTGAGATGCTGTGCTTCTTCTGCCGGAGTAGTTGTTGTACTTATAATAACTCGAAGTTGAACCCGCCGCCTCCGGATGCTGTAGATTGGAAAACCATGGGTTGGTTCGGGCGGCGTGTAAAATTTTACCGCTTGGTCAATCAGAGCTCCAAAATAACTACCTCAGGAAGATTCACTGCCGGCAGGTGCCCGCTTTTGAGGCGTTGGGTAAATGTGCCACCCGAAGACCTCTGAGGTTTGTCACGAAAAAGGCGGAGCTTGTTAGATCTACGGCTCACCGTAGACGAAGTACCTAGGGTTGTTGTCGATGTCAGCGTAGAATGATCGTTGCCACATACTCCTCCCGTCTTTCGAGGAGCCCAGAAAACAAACAAAAAATCACCGCTACGATGGTCTTTCTCTGTACTGCTTTTGGAGTAATAAGAACACCACTTCCGCGGCGGTAAGCGTCAAGGGTCCTACGTGGCACGCAGCAACAATATGCAAAACGGTTTGATAGGTTCCGCAGAGACATTGAACTAGGACACCGAGGTCGAAGGATGAGGAGTAGAGGTGACAGAAGCATGGCTACCGGGCTGTGTGCCCAATTCTTCCCCGCCCATTATATTTGGTCGGCTGGTGTGTAGGAATACAGCGTCCTAAGCGGATGATCCGACCCAGGCTACGTACAGATGTGAAGCATTGCGAGTATCTCTGTGTGAATGAGAGCCCTGAATGAGCAACAACCTATGCATAGCGCCGATTGTGGACGCCATAGCGCCCCGAAAGAGGACGAGTAAGACTTTTATCGAGCAGAGCGCCTGACGTGACCAAATTACTGTAAATGCTATTGTACGGGGGACCATAGCAAACAGGACCAAGTATTGCTACTAAAAAAAAGTAAATATGTAGGTTTTTATGACTACCATAGGTCCTATGAACAAAGCATCCCCGTAATAGTGGTATGCACTATTGGGAAGGTTTCATGCGCAGGTGGTTTCGAATATTCACCTCGGATGTACCGGATGTGAACGCTACCGTTTCTATCATGCTGCTTCACTACTGCTACTATTACGGGGGTCCATAGTTAACAGGACCTATGGTGTACACAAAAACCTATTTATTTACCTATTTTTACTGACAAAAGTTGGTCCCGTTAACTATGGACCCCTGTAATACCACTATTTATTCTACTTCTACTGCTGTTCCCACTTCTCTTTCTACAACTTCTACTACTTCCGTTTATTCTACTTCTACGTCTACTACTTCTCTTTCTACTCCTACAACCACAACTACTGCTACAACTACTGCTACAACTACTGCCACCGCTACTGCTATTGCTACTGATACTACTACCGCCTGTGACCTGAACGACACGTACAGCATACACGCTCCAGCAGCCTAGGCACTCTGAGGAGAGAGAAAAAACGCCTGACAAGGACAAGAAAAAGATGGCAGAAGAAACAAAATATAATATTTTTTTTTTCCGCACCCGGATGCATATATATATACAGCGCCTCATGTCTATGACCTTATATATTAAATTTCCAAATGCCACACAACTGCTGCTTGACGAATACTAGTGAGAAGCTGATCACTGCCAGAAACACGGCGCTAGGGTTGCCCCCGGAGTGGACGGGGCGAGGCAGCCAAGGTAGCTGGTCGCGCACCCCAATTGTGTAGGAGGGACATAGATGAAAATACGATGCATCCCCTCCCCCGCGATGGCGCGCCTTGAATTGGCTGTTGCCCATGTTCTATATGTCTCGTCGCGCTTTGCCTTGCTGTTGGAGCTGCGGGCGTGCCGGGAAGTGTTGAACCAAAACAACCATGCGCGTCCAATGCGTCCTTCTGGGGCTGGTTGGTCTGACGACTCATCCGTCTTCGAGCGGTGAGCACTGGGTCTGAGGGGATGAAGAGGAGACGACTAATCCCAAAGAGACTGCCATGGGGTCGGTTGAAGGGGGTTACCGGTAGAGAAAAAAAAAAAAAAAACGACTGCACGATGCTGATATCGTCATTGACCCCAGTAGGGTATTCTATAGATGCCCTGACTAGACAGCATTTATCGCTAATACATACATTGACTTCTCCATTAGTTAGGGCGACCACGGTCAAACCATTTACGCAGAGGGCACAGCCAGAAAGAGAAAAGCACAGGCAAGGAGAGCGGAGAGAATGTTTGCCAGGGACTGCCCGTTGCCGCCTTCCATGTCATGCCACAAGCTCGAAATATAGGCATAAGCATGACCATCTTGGGCAATGTAATACCGCGTATACCCAGCGCTTCACACCGCTAGAAACAGAACGCTGCAATAGATACAAGACCAAGAAAGACTCAATAAGACAAACTCACGACGTATACTGCCCGCATGATAGTCTTGTACGAAAAACATGATAGTCGTGAACACAGGGAGAATCATGCCTGCTGTTTGGGGTGTTATCAGAGTGACGACTCGCGGACATGCAGTGAAAATAGGAGCAATTGAACGAAAAACCACCACACAAATATCACCGATGGCCACCTCTTCCCGTAAAAGGTGCAAGACACGTCTCTGATATTTGGGGAGGTCATTTCCTACGCTGGGTATACAACTCGCCAACACTACAAAGAGCACAGTGACGTAAATAACAAGTACCTACGACTGCCTCATGAAAAACAAAACCAGGCAAAAAAAAGATGCTTCTCTTGTGATGGTGTGCGCGCCGGTCATGGGCCTCCCGGTGTCGCCCTGCTGCCGTTCTCATGGTCGCCTCATCCATCGCCTTATCCCAGTCGGCCCGCTTCTTTGCAGGTGCTCTCGTTGCCATTCCTTCCCAGTCGGTTCCCCTTTTCCCCCGTCCCAGAAAACAAAATGCTCCTTGCACTTGCGGTTCTGATCTGAAAAACAAAACATTCTCGCGCAGGGTGGGTTTAATCCGCTTCTTCCCTTCTCGTCGACGCTCTGTCTTCTTCATCCTTCGTCGTCGAACCCTCCTTCGTACTGGCGCAGTAAACTGTCTGTGCCGCAGGTTGGCCTGTGGTGACGCCTGCCTCCGCGCAAGGACATCCCTATTGATCATTGCTGCTCTGCCGCTGCTGCCTAAAAAAAGGACGCACGAATCGTAAGTGCCTGTGCCGGACGCACCACGTACGAACCAACTATACTGCCCACGAGTAAACCTCCCGGTCACACGCAGCAGAAAGAAGGAATCACTCCTAGAGGGTTTGCCCAGCCTTACACCCGCCAGAAAGACCTCCCCCACCCGCTATAATCCTGATAGGGCATACCTCGCAGCATGCCTGGCCGAGGCAGCGAGGGGAACGGAGATATGTTTACCGTGCTTTGAGTATTTCCCATGCACATTTTTTTGCTGAGGTACTCTTCCAAGCCAGAGTGTCTTGGAGAATGTCCTGTGAGCAGGGTGGCGACGAGTTTGTGTGATGACAGGCCACAACAGCGGGATTACAGGCAACACCGGACCGCTCAAGAGTTTTTGATCACATCATGAAGACAATATCACAACAATTGGGGGGGGTATCATGTAGCACTGATTTTTGGGACAGAATTGGAGACTCAACACCATCACAGATACGACCATTGCAATGCCGGGTCGGTTGACCAGCTTTCATGCGAAAACAAGCGAGAAAAAGTGGCGAAAACCTGGCAGGCGGTTCAGTTGCGGGGCATCTATGACCGAGCCGGGTGTCCTTTCTCCCTTCAGGGCCACCACATGATCTCCTCTTCACCTTTCGACGTGCAACGATGGGCACACCATGGTATGCAACACTTAATTGAGACATCCTTTCTAACTAGTTGTAGTTCCATGTTTTCTTCGGAGAGAAAGAGAACCATAACAATGTCCGTTAGAGCCCAAGAATCGTACGGAATGTACACCCGTGATTGTATACGGAGAATCACCTCACGGCGGCACATCGCAAGTGTTCCCTATCGCTACGGCCAGTACAGATGCTGCGTGTAGGCATATTTATTGCGTCACCCCCCCCGTAGCAAACGAGTGCGTCGACGTGACGGAAGGCGCCTGCTTCACCACCATCGAGCACAGCGAGTGCTACGAAAACCTCGATCACGAGTCCGGCTGCCACGATTCTGGCGGCAACGACGACACTCTCAGGTACATCGATGTGTCGTTCCTTTTCGCCAACTGCTGTGTGCCG
The DNA here is from genome assembly GCA_031763025.1 of Macrocystis pyrifera. NCBI lineage: Eukaryota > Phaeophyceae > Laminariales > Laminariaceae > Macrocystis > Macrocystis pyrifera. Next base: position 9,055,524 of record JASSKH010000002.1, on the reverse strand, counting down.
GTATTTTGCACCCGTAACCAAATTTCATCAATTTCGTCCGTCCATACCGGCGTGCGGGTTCCCTACGAAGGCAGCGCAGGCGTCACGAAATGGGAAAACGGCTACACTGATAACACTTTTATGCCTGATAAGTAGTATGCATCGTATGATTTTTCTTCTTCATGGTGTTTACTCAGGAATTAATCGAGTGGTGGAGTCTTAGACATGTCTTAGTGACACGATTGACTAGAGTCGACGCTAACATGCCGGGACCGAGGCTGCAATAGGGCAATAGTCTCGGCCAGGTCCGATTATTTCTCACCGCTCAGAGCCACTCGGTCGAGCAGCTACCCTGTTTGTTTAGCAGTATGAAACTGTGCCATAGGATTTCGCCACTTGCACTGCCCTGGGATTGGTTGCTACGCTGCCTTTGGCGACGCATTTTTTTTTTCCAGTCCAAGTTTGAGCGACCTGCAGGGAGGGGTACTCGCCGCCGGAGTGGCCTACACGCAGGGATGACTATGGGCGAGGCACTCTTACCGTAACACAAGTTCTATGACACTCTCATTTCCAATACTGCACGGGTACGGTATTGACATTTGACCGCTGGGGAGCAGTGGTCAGTTTTGCGACCTCGTTTCCCGATCTGCCATCGTATAGCTGCGCAGGTTCACGACGTTTCGTTCTGCTCGTGTTGACGTTGTTTTTGACAACATCCCTCGCATCATTTTGTCCCTAAAACCCACAGTCTTGTTAGCAAATATACGAGCTCCTTCTGACTGACCGGGCCTGCAGAACAACCTGTTTAATCAACTATTTTATCATGGTTTTCTGCAACGAATACGTTTCTCGCAACGGGTTGAATGCGGCCAAGGTTTCGGCAGACTCACACCATCCATGTGTGCGTGCGGTGGCGACGTGAAGGGGTGGTACCTCTTTTTCGACCGCATCAATTGCAGCCGTAGTGAAAAACTCAACCATGACGCCCGAACCACCCATAGGATGTTAAGGTTTCAGATGTAACGGCCCTTCCTCTGGGCGAATAGCCATCCACTATAAACAGTGGACCACCAACTTGCACGCCGTTCTTGCGTGGTTTCGTTGACAACGACCTGCACAAAGTATAACGGAACACCGCACGACTGCCGAAGAAGTGTTCAAGATGAAATCGCTCCGTTTCCAGATGTTCAAAATAAAATATTTATGGTCATCATTATTATGTCTCTTCCAGGATGTGTTTCGTCTTTCGGCGAATGCCGCGTGTGCTAGGATGCACAGATAATACGCGTATAGCAATCAATGTTCGTCCACGAACTTACTGCTGACGCATCGGATGCCTTCACCCAATATCGTGAGGATGAAATTATTACGAGTGTGTCACGTTATGTTTGGTGATACACCCACGTAGGAATATGAGGAGGCTGGTCATCATGGTGCACTTCGAGCTGATCTACGAAACAGGTTTTGGGCATGGTACCGAGCTTCCGATGTCAGTGGCATAAAACAAAAATAGGTCCTACCCCAGTGGTTCAAGCAATCAATGTCTACTGCTGGGTTGGGTGAAAATCCGACCTCTGCGCCGTCCCGTCATTTCAGGGATGCGAGGGTATTTCGTCATACATATATATATATGTACTGCTACAACAATTCATGATGATGAGCACCCCTCCCCTGATCGTAGGAGTACATATCGTACCACTCATTCGTCGAATAACCCCCTGAACCTTCTTCGGGCTAAACTACTGTATGGTGGTCCCGGTTTAGGGACAAGCCACTCAAGTATTGAGTCATCATGTGTCCCCACAATGGGAGTGCTTTGTTTGCCAAACTGGTTCGTAATGCTGTAATCGACCACACATAAATGCGCGTGATTCCGGGGTGTTCCAAATCCCAACTCATCTTATCTGCAACCCACCAAAACTGCCGAAAGATTCTAAGATGAAGATGAAGCGTTCCGTTTTTTTACCGGCTCGATGGGTCGGGAAAACCACTCTTAATCCACCACAACGCCCTCGCCCCCCTGCCCAGCCACCGTGGAAGTAGTCGGTGGTAGCGTTGTGAGTGGCGTATGAAAAAAACCCCGACCAGCACTGAAGTTCCTTGCTTGGACCTACGGCTCTCTTGGGCGTGCGCAAGCCTCGCCCGTGAGCTATATATACATTATTTACGGGGTAATTGCTACGTTTCTGCTTCCTTCACTTGGTCGTGCCATCTATCAGTATAAACAAGCTTGTTGGTTCTTGTCGGTGGCTATTCACGCTTACTTGATCTTCTCCACGCCTCGGGCTATCACGACGATACGCCGTTAATGTTGCATGTTTTGGGCGCACGTATGTGTGCTGCTCGGTATCACCCTGTCGTTTAAACTATTGACAATAATAATAATATTATTTAACCCTTTTAGTACCGCAGTCCCGTTTTGGGGACACTTGAGTTTCTTTCAAAAAAATTGCTTGAAAAAAACAGTCGAAAACATCCTCGTACCGCCGCTCGCTGTGGGAAAAAAGGGAAAAAAATGTTTGACCTTCCCTTTTGTTTTTCTAACGGCTGCAGCCGGCGCAATTTGTATTTTCTCGTTGCAAATTGCGAACACGCTGATAAAAATCAGCTCGTGCGACGATAGACTCTCGTTCTCGATATAGACCCAGCCCACGGCCAACCCGCTTGGTGTCGGGAAAAGCCAACGAGTATAGATGACGGCATCGAAGTTCGAAAGTGGATAAATGCTCTAGGGGGCAAGAGCTTGCCGGCGACGTCCTGCGGTATCCTCCCAAACCTGAAAAAAAGCCTGTTTTTTGCCATTCGAGGCGGATCGAGAAAAATTTTGTCTTCTGTTTGGTAGACACCAGCGACTAATTGTGTTCTTATCGTACCCCCGGCCAGCGCCCGCCACACGTCACTGGCCATTGTGTGAAGACGGTGACCCAAGGGTGGGTCGGAGCCCCTAACGAGTGCACTCCGTTCAGAATTCATGACGAAATCGTTGGTTTTGTCGATCGATGCCTGTCGAGGACTCGGAATCTCGCCGCTTCGAACCAAAGATCGGCCTGAGTTTTTCGCAAGCCGATCTTGGCCCAACATCGGCCCCAGATTTGCTTTTTTCGGGCTTTTCCAAAAGTTGGGAACTTTTGTTTTTCTAAACGTGCCCATAGGAAGCGTGTCCTAATTTTTTTTGGCGGGGATCTTTTGAATTCAAACTTTTTATTGATACTTCGCTTTCCCATTGGCATAGGTCTTTCCGATGCAATATCTCTGTGTGGTGGTTTCTCAAGGGCTGAAGAATGTGGGCACGTACACTGGTTGTGCCGGATGTCGACAGGTAGAAAGAACGGTTTATTTAGTGCCAAAAACACAAGGGAAGCACATAACAGTACGTACGTACGAGTACAGAACCGTAGTCGCTCACCTGGGTGAGGACTAAAAGTAATTGTACTCATATTGATATGGACTGAAAAGAGCAACAAAGTACTATTTTTACAGCTGCAGCACCAGTCAGTCTAGACGCACTCTTCCTACTACATACCGGTGCTGCACATTGTATTCTTCGACACTATTTCGGGGGACCATATTAAATAGGACCTGCAGTAAACACAAAAACCTATAAATTTCGTTATTTTTACTATGACGGAGGTCCATAGTTATGGTTAATAGGACCTATGGTATACATAAAAAAACTATACATTTACCTATTTTTACTAACAAAATTTGGTCCCGTTAACTATGGACCCCCGTAATGACTATATTTGGTCCTATTTAATATGCCCCCCCCGTAGTAGTAAAGTCACCAAAACTACGGTATACGATAACAACAGAAGCTATGTATGGTAGAGCGATAAACTCAATATTATTTCACAGGGCTCCCCACCTCCGGAGCTTTCTTAACTCGTCCAAAGTTGGTTCCCGAAAAAAAACGTTCGCCGAACACCATACGTCTGAGACGGAAGTCACAGAAACAACACATTTTTTGAGAGCAATTTTCGTCGAAGAAAACGCGGCGGTCCGATTTGCTTTTTCACGAAATTCGCTATGTCTATGACAGCACGAGTCGCATGCGCAAAAGGCGACACATTATTATTATTCTTCGTAAGAAATGCAGAGATTCGCGACGTGATGTCGCCATAGTAGGTTCGCTGTTTACGGAGGCAATGTTCAGTAAGCGGTATACGCTTCCTATATATATGATATTGTAAATGTACGCGTATACTTTGTAGTATTAAGCTCTTCGGAAAACGTGAGTAACACTTATTCTGCATTTCAACGTTTTTTTTTTGCACTATTACGGGGGACCATAGAAAATAGGACCTACGGTACGCACAAAAACCGATATATTCCCATATTTTTACTATCAAAATTTGGTTCTATTTACTATGTATGGTCCCCCGTAATATGGTGTAAAAAGGAGGCGTTGAAACAATGTGAAACACGAGAATAAGTTCACCTTAAAAATAAAAAACGAAATTGTGCATTGCAGGGGAGAGTAAAATTTGAGGACAAGTTCAGACAAAAAAATGAAAAATGTGCATTCAAAAGACAAAACTATTATTGAAGAGAACTTATTCTGGGCTCTCAGAACTGGGGTTTTGGGCAGAATGTACACGTTTTGCTCGGCGGGACAAAACACCGGCAGACTCCTCAGAATCTCCCAGGAGTTTTCCCAAAGCTTTCAGGGACGCTTTCCCGGTTTTGTCGGGAGTCTTATATCCCTCGTAGTTTTGTTTTTGGAGCAGCCAATCAGCTTTCTCTGGACGGTTAAAAACAAGGCTGTTTGTCAGAACTGGGGACCAAAATATTGGATCTTTGAAAAAAAACTGATGAAAAATCACTGTGTCCTCAGAACCGGCAATCAATATGAGGGAACAGCAGTCCAACTAGGACTAAACTCTGGACAAACGACAAACTGATCAGGCCAGATCTTATGCAATTTTTTTTTAGGTGATTATATGGCTGTTTACGGAGGCTTCGGGGTATCTGGTCCCGTTTCTGATCAGATTTTATCAAAATCACGTCTTATGGGGTCTGTTTGGTGGAAAAAATGTTCCTCCGAGATTTTATCACTCATGAATTTCCAGGAAGTGATTTTTTTTGACAGCCTTTTCTGATCAACTCTGAAAGTGATAAAATTTGCTTTTGCACAAGACCTCGGAGGCATTGTACAATTTTGTATAGGTTACAGACAGGGCTCATGATGGGTCACGACGCTACATGCTAGGATACTCTTGTACACAGCTGGGCTCCAGCACTTGTGCATCGGCCACTACAGAGAGAGAGGGCATCAATACCTTGGCCACCATCGCGTCCCTTGCGGCCGCCCAACTGCAGCTGCTCTAGGCAAAACAACTTTGGAGACGAATACGACGAGACTACAGCAGTATCGAAACAATCTAACGTTCTTCTTTTCTGACTAAGACGGCCGCAAGCAGCTCATGCTCCGCGAGAGCGAGAGCTCCTTGCTGGTCCAGCGACCCCTTACGCAGCTCCCCAGGAGGTTCCACGTTCCGTTCCTTCCTTGGAGGAGCGGGCGGTGAAGGTTGACCGCCCAACCCGGCGTGAACGACTCGTTCGTGTCGTGGTCCACGTACGTAGAGTTCAAGGAAACTTCAAGATCTCGGTTCTGTTCTTTTCTTTTTATTCTCCCATGAAATAAAACCCAAAACACCATAAGACGGCACATGGCGCACCGATCTGGTGTGGCTTTTTGCCGCAGGAAAATCCGACTTCCTGCCTTTTTCAATCACCAAAAAAATATTGCATAAGATCTGGCCTCAGTCAAGAAACCACTCGAGAAACTGAAAGAGCATCATTCCGAGGAGTCTACAGGTCGGTGTTGTTAATAGTCCCGTCGAGTAAATCGCAGGTTTTCTGCCAAACGAAACAGCTCTATATTATCCATGATCCCGTCAGTTTTTCCCATGAGAGTTGGTCTACGGAAAAAAAAAATGTTCGCTTACAAAAAAGACATACTTGATGAGGATTTTCGTGCTGGCATGACGGACAACCATTCATTCTAAAATTTTGGTTCCCGAAAATCAAAATCGAATGGACAAAGTTGCCAATGCGCAAGGTTGGCGCAAGGTTTTGGCTGTCGCTGGAATCAAGTAATATTTTCGTCTTTTTCTTTCGACGGTTTGAACAGAAAAAATTGTCTCGCTCAGCGGAATAAAACACGGACACATTACGTAATATTTCCAACAAGGTTTTACCGGAGGAATTGAAGAAAAAAAAAAACAGTGTCACTGCTGTGATTGTTTACGGTGTAATATTTGAGCAATAGGGACACAACAACAGCTGCCTGGCCTTTCTACACACTAAACGGACTGACTCGAGGGAAATTGCGCACTTAGTAAGGTCGAACTCTGTGGCGCGCGAAATCGCGTGCCAATTAAGGGGGAGAAAATATAGGTTTTCCATTGTCTTTCCCTGCGTTTTTCTTCAAGAAGGCCTTTCGGGTACGTTGTTCGTCTCATCACTTGAGTTTTAACGGACTCGTTATCGTTTAGAAAACAACGCCTGCCTGTTGAAAGTTATCGTGTCCTATTTGTGAATCTTAGATTGATACAGCCCATCTTTGTTTCTTGTGCGATCAAAATAGTAAGATTTCATGCCTTGATTCAGTATAGCAATGCGACGTCGGGGGGGAGAGCAGATCGTCATTCGTATCGTCGATTATTTTCGAGTGAGTATTGGTACTAACCAGCGGTATACGGCCATGCCTTGTCTCACTCCGCAGCACGAGCCCTTTTTTCCCCCCGACACGCTTGCTTGTACATGCAGGTGGATGTGCTGCAATGTACAGATATCACTCATCCTAAAAGAAATGTAAGGGCTGTCAGTTTTCGCACCGGGTTTAGCTGGAATAGTTGCAGATGTATGAGCTGACTATGATCCGGTGATGGAACCTTATTTTCCCGGATTTTTGTGTGACGTCGTCCAGGCCCCGAGGGGAGGCCCCAGACAAACATATGACCGCCCGATGGGCTGGGGCTTCTACACGGGTCGGGTCGGCATCGACCCGCAAGGTCTCTGTTCGCCCCATGGTCACATAGGGGTTGTGTACGTTTCGATGGATTTCTTATCGGGAGTGGGACCTTATCGCCGTTTCGGTGGGACCTCGGCGTTTTCCCGGCAGGAAATCCTCGCCGCGCGCTGGCTCCGTGAGACCCAGCCCTAAGTCCGTAGCCGGTGAGGTTGATGCTTGACCTCGCTGCTGGGCGGTATCGACGCGGGGGACATCGGCTTTGGTCTCATGGTAGTCTGAGTTGTAGATTTATGGAGGCGCGTCCATCCCGGGTTTGGATCTACCACGCGGTGCCTAACAGTGTTGACCTAGGTAGGGGATCGGTTAATCTCAAGTCTAAGCACGGTAATTTCGGCGGGACGGTAAAGGCGGTAACGGCGGGATGCGGCGGGACGGGAGGGTAAAACCGCCGAAAAAAAATGGTCCCGCCCTCCCGTCCCGTCCCGTCGACAAAATCCCTGACCGTCGTCACTTACCGTCCCGTCCCGCCGCTAAAACCTCTCACGTTGGAAATCACCGTCCCGTCCCGCAGCGACACCGAAAAATTACCGTCCCGTCCCGCCGTGGCACCGAACAGTTACCGTCCCGTCCCGCCGTGACACCGACTATATTACCGTCCTGTCCCGCCGTGACACCAGACAATTACCGTCCCGTCCCGCTGATGAAAAAATGTCTCCCGTAGGAAATTATCATTCCGTCCCGTCGTGACACCGCCTCCGGCGGACATAACTTGCCTCTTCCCATACAAGAAACATTCGTGGTCGTCTGTTCCCATCCATTTCCACCACGAATTACGAATTAATCAAGAAATTTCGAGTTGTACCGAACTTCAATAGTAATTCGTATATAAAATGTGTTATCATAAATTGTGTACACCTCCCATGTATATATGAAGTACGTCTTGAACAGCAGTAGTAGGCGTAGTACCCAGCTTGCAAAATCGGGTATCAATTATTCAATTATTAACCAGTCGAACTCACAGATGACGTATTTTCATCGTCTTCCTCTTAATTAATACATGGTATGAATTTGCTGTGCGCACCACATTTGCTTATTTCTAGCAGAAAAAGCTGTGCTGGCGGTGTTGATCAGCAGCTGGTTGATGATTTGTTTTTATATGGTTTCAAATGAAGGTAAGTACAAATATTACCATCTACGAAAAAGAATGAAGATTACTATTAATACCAAGGAGTGTGTATATACCTGGTGAGGTTGTTTTTTCTCTTCATTATTTTTAATGAATTTTCATACTTTATATTTCCACTCGCAACTGAAGACATAGTATCATCACACAACACCCACCACAGGCTCGCCACCACACATAAACACCACAGAGACCACTCAACTCGCGGCCACACCTGTACTGGTATGGCCCAAAAAGATGTCAGGAGACAGGTCATCAAGCGGGACGCCAAACGTGCGTTGTCTAGGATGTAGGGCCGAGTGCACACATTAAAACCTAGCAGTTTGGTGTCAGTCAAAGCATGTCAAAGCAAAGTTGCTGTCTGTCAAGGGGTGAAAGTGCTGTCTCCTAACATCTTTGGTGTGACCGGCACGGACGCCATGGATACCTATCTCACGGGCGGGGTCGATCGACCAGCAGTGGTACTACAATCACCACCGCCGCCACCACCACCTCCACCTCCACAACCACCAGTTACACAGCGCAAGCACAACCATCAGAACAGCCACCATGAGCTGGCAACGGAACAACAGTGCTTGGGGCAGGGGTGGGAAGAGATCAGAAGACGTCGTCCGTGTAGTGGCAGCACTTCTCGGGGCTTGGGCTGCGCGGGTCGAGATGAAAACGTCTGCGTCGGGACGGCTCCCTTCGCGGAACCAGCAGTGTGCGGGAAATTTTTCACGTACAGCCGCGCCGACCTTGGGGCGGGAAAGCAGAAAAAAAAAATATGTTTGCCGTCCCGTCCAGCCGAGAAAATAATATTAACCGTCCCGCCCCGCCGAAGAATAACAAAATTACCTTCCCGTCCCGCCATGGGATAAAATGTTTACCGCCGAGGGAAAAAATACTTGCCGTCCCGTCCCGCCGAGGAAAAAGATATGTACCGTCCCCTCCCGTCGTAAAACTCAGCCCCGTTGACTTTTACCGTCTCGTCCAGTCGAGAAATTTTGCACCCGCTGTCCCATCCCGTCCCGTCCCGCCAGCGTTTTAGTCCTCATTTTACCGTCCCGTCCCGTCCCCGTTTTGTTTTTTGTTCCCTATAAACGAGTCAAACCTGTCCCGTCCCGTCCCGTCACGATTCTCAGTCACTGTGATAAGCCTAGGTTATTTTGTCTCCGGGTTGTCGGAGGTGCAGATATTTCGACGGGTTCATGATCCAAGGATGGGACCCAATCCTCCCACGTTGTGGCTGCACCTCGATGCCTGTATTAGACGCTTATCTATTAGTGCAACGGGTGAGAAGCGTCTGGCATGGATTTGGACAACTACTCAGAGAAAAATAAGTGAATAAAAATCGTGAGTCAGCAGCTAGGCGGGCTAGATGGCTGTCAGAACGGCGTCGGGAATGTGGCGCGGCCATGCAGGGCTTGACGCGCCAATGCAGGGCTTGACGCGCCATGGGACCCGGTGTTCTACTGGCTGCGGCACCTCACCTCCCCACCCACAAGCCCATAAGGCGGTGCTGTAAAGGTTACCCTGGGCTGGGTAATAGATCGGTCTGTCACTCTTATGTATAGCTCAGTCGGGTATACGTCCACATTTGACGTCGTCGAGGACATCGGTTGGAATCCAACTTCGAGCACTTTTTCTATTGAAACGCTTGCTCGTGCGTCTCAATTTAGGTCTCCCTGGTTGAAAACGAAGCGGGTAGATAATCGTACATCCGTACAAGGTACCCATGCCCCAAATATCCCGCCGTTCAGATGGGCGGGGGGAAGTGCTACAAGGATTATCTTAAGTGGATATTTTATTGATGTTTTACCCGTATAGTTCGGTAAGTAAAATCTCCACAGCGAGGCTTGGCTGAAGCTTTCCAAATCGCGCTTCCAATTGAAAGACATGTATACAGAATATTGGCACTCAAGTATATATGTATGTGTGTATTTTCGTATATTTTACATATTTGTTTGTCTATCGTTTTTTCTCTTTTTCAATGTGTCTTGGTTCTGAGGCATGCACGTTGTGACTACCGTACCCAGAGAGATGACATTGAATTGTTTTGTCTACTATTTTATTTTAGTGCATTGCCCTACTTGTGGTATACATGTATGTGTCATGGAGTCCCTTGTATCATGCGCCGTGGTTACACGTCTACACAGACGGAGCTTGACAATGCGTATCCCTTAAGACGAGGATTCGGTACAGAGACTATGACCGGTTTCTGTGTGTGCTCTCCACACGTAAGCAGGTTTTTGTACACGGTAGTGGTACCCGGCTATGTCTACGGCGCGCTAAGTCCGTGGCTCTTCCCCTGTCCCGGGAATAGAGCAAACGCTTTGTGGTTTCAGAACCACGACCCAGAGATACAACATCGCAACGCGGAAGAAAACGTATATATGTACAGCAGCAGCGAAAAGTCATCGTGCTGTCGTACTACATGCGACAGGCACTTCAATATAATATATACACACGCCCGCAATTGAGGAACGTTGAAAAGGGGTCAAGCGAAAGATGTACGATAGAAATGCGTAAAAATATTAGTTAATGGTTTTGTATCAGGTAATTACCTTACGTATATCAGTATACGTCTTGTATGTCCCCCCCGACGAGATATGACAGGTACACATAATGATGAAAAATCTCAACACTAAAATTTAAACAAAAAACGCAAACTCCACCAAGACCGTGCTCGCCATCCATCCTGATGAACTAATAAGAGGGGACCCAATATCTATGGTGAAAAAGGGAAATATTTACTGGAGTTTCTTGTGTGTACCGTACGTCCTATTTTCTATATTCCCTGGCAGTGGGCGTTATTTCTGGCGAAAAGTATTAAAAACGAAATAAACCACACGTATGCGGAGAGAAAAAAAAAACCAACACACAACGAGAGAGAGCAACTTCGAGGTAGTGACGGTAATCTGCTGTACGAACGGCAACATCGACAGATTCAGCCTACAATTTATTTATAGTTGTTAGGATACTGCTTTGTATGAGGTTGAAAGCCCGGTAATTACCTGGGTTCAGGAACATGTGGTGAGATTGGTTTCCTCTAGCTTTTAGTATGGAGATATTAGTTTCATTGAAGTTTAGTATGGAAGTAAAGGTTTCAGTGGAAAATATTAGGATGTTCAAAAAGGGTACTTGTAGTCATTTGGACCCGTATATTGGAGAATTGCATCTTCAACGAGTCTTCACGGTATCTGTCTTGGTTTGAATATAAGCTATAGGAGAAAAGAAACGAGAGAACTAGGAAGAGAGAATAGGCACAGAAATAGGCCAATCAACAGCAGTACGGAGGTGAGAGCTACGTAATCTGTACTGAAAAGTGCTGATAGGATAAGTGCTGGGCCGAAGGAGGGATAGAGAAGGTATGTGGGTCAAAGACAGGTACGAGTACTGCTCCTGTTCTGCCTCTTGGCACAGGAGAGACGTTGGTCAACAGATAGCAGAAGGTAGATCAGCTCTTCACATGAGCACGGATAAAGTAGGAACGATATAATCGGAGCAGTTGGGAATGCGAGACGAGCAAGGAGGAGAGGTCGCCCCCGTCCCCTCTCGTCAGTTCATCGTTTCCCTCAACATCTGCCCACCTGCCCGAAGATACTAATACGACTTTTCAGCTATCACTCTTGATCTCCGCCTACTGCATATACTCCACGAACACCAGCACAGTTCATCAGAGTGCATCGCTCTGTACAACGCTCTTCATCCGCGTACAACAGGCCTTGTCCCCACACACTGGAAACGTATTTGTAGTACTTGGAAAGCGTATCTTAGATGGGAAAAGCCAGGGTTTTCCAGAGACGCACGAGCTTGGTCTCAGTGCACGAAAGGGATAAAACCGCTCTTCTTCTATAGCTAAGCAAGCAACACACGTGAGTACCAACGATTACAGACTAAAAGGCAGACCTGTCCAGGGATACAAAGTGTCACCATCTAAACAAGTGACGTCTTCGGCTTAGGACTTTCCGCTTTTTTGTCGGTTTGACTTGTTTGTCACTGTTTTGTTTTGTTTGCTTTTCTATTGTTGTGGAGTAAGTTCGTTCCGGCCACTTCACGATGTAGACTCAAGAGGTGGGAGGGTCTGCTTCCCCTCACGGTGGCCGAGCCACTGAGGCCCAGGGCCACTCAGTGCCCCACCGCCCAAGGCCCGTCGATGTGATACAGACCAACAAGTGGAGCACGAGTCTAGGTAGGAGCCCCATGAGAACGACGTGGATCGAGTGCTTTGTACCACAGACCATGAAAAGAATGAGCTCCGACCGGAGCCCCCCGACGGGGCCCGAGAAGCCTCCGCCAGACGGACTCTGCCGTCCAAGACAACTGGATGCCCCCGCTTCTTAGAGCGCGTGACGCGCGCCACCAGCCAGGCCTCGGGTCTTGCAGCACTGTCTCCCAACTCGTGCCCTTTGCTGTCCAAGCCACCTAGAAAACCTCGCTCCGCTGAGCGGGTATCCAGCCAGCCCGTGAAGCCAGCTTCGTCTGCTCCGGGCCGGAACACGTCGGACAAACCTGGACGCAGCGATACCCAGCAATCCTGCTACGCTCTTCGCCGCCGGATAAAACTGCTTCTGGGCCAGATGAGAGAGTATTGGAGACTGTTTTTCCGCCTCGCAATCCACTGATGTACGACTCTGCTCGTACTCGTAGGATGATCACGAGTGATGCTGCCACTCGTCAAATATTTCCCGTGCCGCGGCCACACGATGGCACACTCGATTTCGTTGTTGAGCCTACTTCCCACGCTGCTCTATTAATAGCTACAAACAGAGATCCTGGGAATTACAGTACTGCTTCGAATTCCCATGCTGCTAATAGAGGGAGCGCTATGGCCGCTCGTGAAGTTTTCCCGCCCTCTCGCCCACAAGACGGCACACTGGATTTCAGTATTGCGCCCTTTTTAGCCCGTTGTTGTAACCACCTACGACGATTCTGCGGAGAATTCTCGTCCGGACTCGATTTTTAGTACTGGTGTTGGAGGGGACGATGCTTTTGATACGCCCTCCAGTACCGGAGTGACCGCTGCTGTAGCTACCCATGACGAGTCTACTGCGAGTTCTCGTCCTGATGCGAGTTTGAATAGTGCTGTTGGAGAGGACGATGCTTTTGAAAGGCCCTTCAGTACCGGTGTGCCCACTGCTGTAGCTACCCGCGACGATTCGGTTGAACTTTCTCGTTCCGATGCGAGTTTTAAAACCGCCGCTAGAGGGGGCGATGTTTTTTATAGGCTTTTCAGTACCGGGGATGTAACAACACCAACTACACTAGCTGTTAGTACACATATAAACCGCGACAGCCGCCACCCTATCGCGACACCATCTAGGGTCGGGGCTCGCCCCCCAAGTGCTCGTAGTGCCCGCAGAATGGCGCTTCATGCCTTGATCACAGCTATACAAGTGGCTGAAGCACAAGCCGCGGCTCCTGCCAATGCTGTTTCTACGCTCCATGACCCTGAGAACCGCCGTTTCCCGTCCCCCCCTACCTCGGTGTCCCCCCCTGCCCCCGTGTCGCCCTTTGCCCCGGCGTTTTCCCCCCGCCCCCGCCTCAGCATGTCACGGACGACAAGAGCACGGGAGGAGTCACCCAGCCCAGCCAGGTCCCCCAGCGGCCTGAGGACCTAAGGCTCCTCTCCCTCGTCGGGAGCGAGGACACCCGAGCCCGCGGGCCCCACGACTCTGGACGACGCCGTGGACTTCGAGCCCCCTGATTCAGAGGACGAGCGGTTGGCTACCGCGGAGGACGCAGGACCGACGGCCCAGGACCCGGACACTGTCCAGCCCCCCCCCCCCCTCTAACTACCTGGAGCGTGGACGTCCCTCTCTTGCAGGAACAGGCGGCTGTGATCCAGCGTTGGGCTACCCTTTCGAGCCATGACGCGGGGACGACAGCCTAACGCCTCGCGCCCGACCAGGCCGACCCTGCCGCGGCCACGCGGACTCTAGCTGCCGCTGGCAACCACCCGACATCATCGCGGCCGAGCAGGCTTTGGCTACCGCCGCTCCTCCACGGCTGCCCCCGCGGTCGCCATGGCTGCCACCACGGCCTCCGAGGAAGCCACACGCTCCGCCTCTTGCGCGCGAGACTCCATATCTCGATCCAGTGAGGCGCTGCGGGCTGCCCCGGCGACCGCTTCCTTCCAGAACAGTCGGGCTGCCAAGACAAAGGCCCCAGCGGACAGTCTTCCTCTTGCCGCGACCACAACGAAGGCCACTCCAGCCTCCGGCCTTGGCCTCACGGACTCGTGCCCCCCCCCCGCCGCGATCGCGATAGACGCCCGGACCAAGCGCACCGGGGATCTGGACTTCTTGCAGGGGAGTATCGCCTGCATGACAGCAGAACCAAACCCGTGCTTCGCCCCCGAAGCGACGGCCCTGGTGGTCTCTGCCGCTCGCCGACTCCCACGCGAGATGCCGGCAGAAGGCCTCTCCGTCTACGACGCTTGGCTCGAGATGTCGGCCGATTCCTTGGTAGCTCAACAACGCCGTGCGTACACTATGGCTCAGGTGGTCAGCCTGCGGAAGGCCCACGATGCTTCTCCCGCCACCGTCTCAAGGCCGAAACGTCCTGCGTACCTTCTCCACTGAAAGTGGCGGTCACGCGCCGCCCACCAGGAGCCCCACCTTCCCTGCTCGGGACCGGATGCTGGACACCACCCCGCCTCCTCCAGCGGACACCGGGGAGCTGACGACCACCCCGCCCTCTCCAATGGACACCGGGGAGTTGACGACAGCTCTGTGGCCCGAGACCGCTCGTGTTGCCACGCTGGCGACCAGGCCCGCCAGCGCCCGAGGGTTGGCGGGGAATCGGCTGGTCGGGAGGGCAGGTTCCGCCGGGGCGTGGGCGGGGACAATGGTGGCATTACATCTCGGCGCAACGGGGCTGGACGACAGAGAAGCCGGGGCAAGGGGAAGGAGCGATCGGGTGACGGCCCGATACGGCCCACGGGGAAACTCTTCTCCAGCTAGTTTTCCCAGTTCTTCCTTGAACGGCAACACAAGAGCCCCCGCCCCAGAGTTCACGCACGCAACCAGCAAGAGGCAATTGGTTTCCTCACTGACTGAAGTTGCTTCTTCCCCCGCGCTCTTGGCCGTTTGATCATGCCCGGTGACCGCGCCATGCCCGTATCATCTAATCTTGCCCACGACCGAACTTCGGCGATCGACTCCGCCGCTGCTACCACCGCGAAAAACCACACCCCCGACGTTCAACGGGCGTGCAAACACCTGGGACTGAATGACATTTCGCGCATTTCTGTCCTACGTTTTTCCTCTTCGATCGATCCTTGCGATGCCGCTCAGCAACTCACTCGTTCGGTAAAGGCTCCGCCTCTGATATTTTCATGATGTGCAATGATGGCAGCTATGAAGGCCTTAGTTCTACTATTTGGATCCCCGGTTGAGAGTACCTTCTTAAGAAATCCTTCGCGCGCGACATCACGCCTGACAAGCCCACGACCGCCCCTCTCACTACCTTGATGGATGATTTGTTTGGACAGGTGTCGCGCGCCCTCGCAGCTGGATCGACGGGACCGGAGGCGCTCACGCTCCTCCTGAGGCTGCTGAGCAACCACTCCGACCGCACTAACACGGGGGCTAGCTACACCAAGTTGCATAGTTTTGGCGTGTGTAACGGGACCTCTAATTGCGATTTTAGCCGTGCATTGCTAGGGGTGGTGTCTGCAGCGACGAG
This sequence comes from Macrocystis pyrifera, assembly GCA_031763025.1. Classification (NCBI taxonomy): domain Eukaryota; class Phaeophyceae; order Laminariales; family Laminariaceae; genus Macrocystis; species Macrocystis pyrifera. The sequence continues at coordinate 9,039,715 of JASSKH010000002.1, read as the reverse complement.
GACTGAGCATGTTTTGGCACCGGGGGTGGAGGTTGCTTTGGAGGTAGTTCGGATGGCAGTGAACGAGCAGTGCCCCAGCCAGATGCCCACGCTGTACCCGGAAGGGTTGGCTACGATATCGAGGCCGCTCGGCACTTTGGACGCCATGTGGTTGGCTTTCGAGACTCTCGCGAATAATAAGACAACTGCCGTGAACGGCGAATAATATTTTTGTTTGCCTAATTCTTCGACGGGTGCGCGGTCATCCACCCCGTCGGGGCCCCGGCCCGCCAATATTGGTCACGGCCAGGGCCGGACGCTTCCCCAGTCCCTATCTTGGCAGACGGGATCGCGCAATAATCCGCTTGTGATGAAGGTCAACAATCCATCCCTGACTGCCTCGACCCGTGGTTTGATACCTCTTCCAACTGCTGGTCCCTTGAAGACCACACCGTTGGCATGTCCATCTAGACCGAGGACCCTCCCCGCTGGAGCGGCCTACTTTCATCGTCCGCTCGCGCAGCCGCCCTCAGCGAAAACCGAGGGCACTGTATAAACTGCCACGAAGACACACATTCTCTTCGACAGTGTAGACACCCCTTTTTATACCTTAGTGGTATCTTGAAACCCGACCTCGGAACGCTCGGCGACGACGGCGAGGCGTTCCGTCGTTGGCAAGAACGCATGATCGGACACCGCCACGAGAACAATTCACGATCGAACAAACATAGCCAGAAGAAACACAGGCGTCGTGCCGGCCACTCGCGTGGGCAATTACGGCCAGGGTCAGCAAAACAGACAAGGTGACCGCTGCAACACACAGGCGACACGAGGATACCATCAGTCTCACTCCGGTCATCACGGTGGTGGTTCGACCGCCCCTACCTCTTCCGTCCCGGCTCCCGTCTCGGGGGCTCGCTACGGTGACTCGCATACCTGGGGCGCCTTTATCTTGACATAGTCGGCCAAGAACCTTGCGCCTCTGCCTTGTGTTTTCTGCGTGCTTACATCATCCGCATATAGATAGGAACTACTGCTATTACGGGGGGCCATAGTTAACAGGACCAATGATATAAAAAAAAAAACTATATATTAACCTATTTTTACTAAACACATTTGGTCCTATTTACTATGGTCCCCCGTAATACTACTATTACCGGGGACTATAGTAAATAGAACCTACGGTACACACAACCACATAAATATTTACCTATTTTTACTCACAAGATGCAATCTTATTTACTATGCCCCCTCGTGACACTACAACTCAGTAAATGTTGCGAGTTCGAAAGACCAACTTGTATGTAGTCCTCATCGGAAACGTATTCCACGGGCTCCAGGGTCTGGTTTCAAAACCCGCCGACCTAGCCGTTTTAGTCGACTGGACATGAGCAGCAGCAGTAAATATGCACGAAACCGCTGCTGTCCAAGATCCGCCGGGTACAACAACCCAAAGTTAGGGTTTTCTGGTGCACTTTCCGAGGCTTTCGAGAGTCCAAGATTGCTACAATAGTCCAACCAATCAATTGTTGAGGAGGGTCTTGTGCGCCAGGACTGTGAGCGAAAAGAATGGAGTTTGGTCCAAGGATTTTGCGATATGGACGAAACAAGCGTACCTATATTTATGTTTGACTCTTCAGAATCGGCGAAAAAAACGCGAAAGGCACCCGGAAAGCTCAAGTGAGCAACTACCCGAAAATACCATACCTACATATACGATGTTTTTTTACTGTCCCGCTCAGTAAAACGCGTGCCCTGTATTTGAGTATTTCTGTCCAAACATCTCACATCTTACTCGAACGAAAACTCGAAAACTCTCATGTTATATTAATAGTATCATTTAATAGTATCCATGGCTACAGCCTGTAATAACTAGATTATAGTTCTAAAAGTTATGAAATCAAACGAGGCAGATATTTTTCTGATCTCATTTTATTTTAGCACATGTTTCGTACAGGATGTGGGAAGTCAATCTCTCGTAACGTCGTCGGTATGCAGCAACACGGAGAAACAGTTAAACTCCGTATGAGCACTCTCTGGTGAAATAGAAAACTACCACAATAAAATGCTCAGAATAATCCTGAGAGCATCGTACCGGGGAGTCTGGTGGTGTTTCATTGATGTTTCGCCGAGTATCAATTTAATAGTTTTTTTTAAAGGACTCTCAGAACTGTTTTCGAAAACCCGCGATTTACTGGACGGGACTTCAGAAAAACGGAAGAGTCCTCAGGATGCCCCCCTTGGTTAGTTTTCCGAGGGATTTCTCCACCACTTTTCCATTTCTACAGAATCGTGGTTGGGCTGTTCGTCCATTTTTCCCATTCTGAGAATATCATGATTTTTTCATCAATAGCTTCAAATATCCACTATTTCTGGCCCCTGTTCTGACAAACACCCTTACTTCTGACCCTCCAGAAAAAAAACCGATTGGCTGCTACAGAAATCAAAATAGGCCGCTCGAGAAACGGGAAATTGTTCCCGAAAGCTCTCCAACAACTCCAGGGTCTATCGGTGTTGTTGGCTGTCCCGCCGAGTATAACGCGTAAATTCGGCCTGAAAACCCGGTTCGGAGAGCTCAGAAGCAATAACTCATTTTCTTTGCTCTAAAACGTGATTCTTCGACTTTGAACACTCGGTAGTTCGTCGAGTGGAGTTCAACACAACATTCTCTCGTACGTATTCAGGGGCGTCCATGAAAAGGATGAAACGACACGACACACCACACACCCCCGGGGGTCGGATTGGAAAATCGTCGTAACCGTTCGTTGTGGTCACCTGATGAAGTGAAAAAAACAAATACTTTGTCGTTTTCTTCACGTAGGTCTATTAATAGTGACCCCCTTCCCCTTCTCTAGCGAATAAACATCATGTGATGGTTCACAATTTCTTTTGCGGGGGCCCATAATACATTGTTCACATTAAAGTGACAAGATGGCTCGTGTTGGTCCTCCGGGAGTCCTCTCCAGCTCCGTATAGGAGTACAACCTAAACGTGCCTCCTTCCAAGCTTGAGACACTGCTGTAATTACAACCAGTGCTGCTAGCGGCTACCTGTGGTTTACTATGTGGCTTTTTCGTGACTGAATTAAGCCTGACCGATTATTCTCCACCATTTGGCACAGGAGTGCCATTGTTTCCCTCATTTTTCGTCTGCACGAGTCCGGTAATTCTAAAATCTTATAGAATTTCAGTACAAAACATACCTTACAACGTTCTGAACTATATATACCCTGAGCGGTTCCCCGATTTAAGCACCACCACCATCACCACGACTATCATAGAATGTTTTCACTCCCACGTTAACGCCGATTGCACCACTGCTGTGGATGCTCTGTACGCCAACATACACTGGCCGTGCGAAGACTATATTCTTAAGGCCGCGAGCAAGAATAGGCCATGCATGGCGGTGCATGTCCCTAAAATATCAATCGAGACGGCCAGTAGAGAACGTGGTTACTCGGGCAAGTGTCTCCATCGGCTGAAAGTACAGGACTTGGGAGCGAACTCCCCAACGTACCACCAGTTCGAGAAAATAGTCAGAGTGTGACTGATTGGTCCCCACAATGAAATAATGTACAAGGGTTGACACAATATTCAATCGAAGCTTGTTTCATTCGCCGTAACGAACCCGATGAATCGCCGAAATTGTTCTAGACATTGGACAATGGGCCGAGCTTGATTACGTTTCTTCATGTCACCCCCTCTTCGAACACCAGCTGTTGATAATGACGACATTTATCCTTGAGTACTGGTATGTTTTACGACCTGACAATATGAATAGTACAAGTACGCAATAACAGTTACTGCTTGTACGTCGCAACGCGGCGCTTACAAAATGGTGACGATTGGGACCATTTTGTTTGTCGTGGACAACGCCCGCTAGCAAAAGACGCACACACCTCTATCCACTACCCACGGTCACCGACGCTTGTCAAGCTGCAGAGAGCTATCTCCACGAACTGGACCCCCTTCGTCGGTGAATGACACGTGAGAGGAAGTTACACACCATTAATTTCGATGTGATGAGCATGCGAAGGCCTCGGTGGGTGTTCTGCGCGATTCGCGACGCAGGATGTAGGCGATTTTTTCATAGTTGCAGTGGCATCGTGTGTGGAACGTTGCGTCTCTTTGCCACTGATATATACGCGCGTTCAGCACACACGCGGACAGTTTCGCACCAAGAGCATGTATATGTGTTGCGTTGTTTTTTTTCCGCGTTGTTGTTGGACCCGTGATTCCGACCAATCGTTGACCACCACACCCTATGTCTGGTACAAAGACTTTAACCCTGTAGCTCAGTAGGTAACACCTTCACATCGTACGGTTACGTTTGCGATATTGCGCTCCCTTTGCATTGGAACCCGGACATCCCGACATAGCGATCGAAACTAAACCGACCTTCTTTGTGTTATCCATCGCCTACAGGAAGCTGAAGCGCCCAGTGGTTCAAGCCGGATAGTTCGCACCACCCGTGCTCTACGGTTTTATGATAGTGCAACCCGGACCCCAATTTCATCTCAAATCCGCGAGTCAAGTGCACAGCGTCGCCGCTGGTGCTGTGATAATTACGTTTAATCGTTAATTTTCCCATCTGAGCCCCCTCAGAGAGATGGTTCGGTTTTGGTTTCGACGCTGATCGCAAAAAAGAATGTACACAACCGAAGGAATATCGACCTTGAAATGCCCTTTATTACTAACGGTATTATTGAACTATCGAGCACCTTGTGTACACATGCTGCTGTACAGGGCATATCATGGTGATATTTATGTACCAGGTCTAATATCTACCTGGTACGTAATGGTGGAGTAAAAAAACATCGTATGCACGAGCATGTCAAAACATATGCTTATCCTGGTTGCATAAAGAACTAAAATTTATCAGGTACCTGGTAAAGTGTGTGCTATTAATTCAACACCTCAAGTCACTATTGCCTCAGGCAAGGGTGTCCAAACATTTATCTCGTCAGGGCCATGCCGGTGTCTCCTGGTTCCCGAAAATTCCGGTGACTCATATTTTTTTTGGGGTTTTCCATCGAAACGTAGAAACATCGCTATGATAAACACCCAGAGTTTAAAACTTGGTATCATCCGTTCCTTCTGAAGAGCGACCGTGACCTCCAGATATTTTTCATCAGAGCAGCTCGTTTTGTGACGAGATTGCCCCCCCGCAGGTTCTCAACAATGGCGCACAACTCGACGAAAAAGAGTTGCTCGCTTCCATGGAAATAATTTTTTGATAGAATTGGGGGTGTTAAAACAAAAAATGAGACTACAAACACCCAACTGAGCGTTTGTTAGCACTTCACATGTCGACAGCCACATCACCGAAACAAACTGCAACCCTCCAAATCGAGTGATGCTCCTGATGGGGTGTGTTTGGGCCCAGAGTGCGCCAAATACAGCTGTTCGTAGATAGCGAGGAACGAGTCACGATGTGTTTTCGTGAGCTCGAAGTTGCCTGCAAGTATCACCGATCAAGAAGTATAAGCCTTTCACAAAAGATTGCCGTCCTCTGAATGGCACAACATATCTCTGCTTGGGCCGTCGTGGAAGACGCTGTGGGTGGTCACGAAACCACGGTAACCGGAGCGGACTACGAGTACATACTGCAGTCAGTCAGTGCAGTATGATATCACCACCAAGAAAGAAGAATTTCGACGACCTTATTGTTACTCAAATCCTTCAGCCTTGTTTGCTTTGACGGCAGACTTCACTACTACTGAAGTGGTAAGATTTCTTGTGTGTAGCTAGCAGCGCGCCCTTGAGCACATACATCGTGTATTGTCCTCATCCTACTGTTCTACAAGTAAGCTTAAAAAGAAAAAAAAAAAGTCACATGTATTGTTTGTTGCGGTGTCTCTTCTTTTTTGTGCGCCCTTATGAATGCTCAACGGGAGCGCCCAATTGAAAGACTTTTCATTGTTGCGAAAAATTGATCAGATCGGTACGAACAGGAAGTAGGAAAGTTCTACCAGGTATACAAGAGAGTAATAAATCAAGGTTTGGAAAAGAATAAGGCATTGAGACAGGACAACGAATGAATATAAGGTTGTTTGCCCCGGGCATTGTAAACCGGCAGAGATGAATGGACAGGTCGTTCGAAACCTGTGAACAGGGCTATACGGAGATTATATAGTTAATACATGTTGTTGTTGTTGTTGTTGTTGTTGTTGTTGTTGTTGTTGTTGTTGTTTTCTTCACATTAAACCGTTCTTTCTACCCGTCGACATCCAGCACAACCAGTGTCTGTGCCGATTCTTCAAACCTAGAGAGATACAAGTTCTGTGGTCACAAAGCTACGCCACAGAGATACTACGTTGCCACGTATGCAATGCAATGCCATGTCATCATACTGCGTACGACAGGCACGACATACCCATTCCATGACCTAGAGAAACTAAAACGAAACAAAGAGAAAAAAAACAAAGACAATTCGAAAGAGAAAAAAGAAACAAGAAAAAATAAACAAATATATACCTGGTATATGTATATATAGTAACAAACCATGGTACCCCCCCCCGCGGGGGATCTGGCAGACACTTGAAAAGAAGGAGCTGGAAAAAAGAAAAAAAAACGAAAAAGAAGAAAACACCACTAGTCGTCAACAGAGTAAGACTAAGAACCAAGGGAAAAATAAGAGGCAAACCAAACAAAGCACAAGGCATGCCTCAGGTAGCGGCAGCAGTTCATGGTACGAGTAGCACAGCCAGGGTCTACCTGCTGGCCCGCCTGGTACCTTGCTACCCTGTCCGCCACCTTCGTCCAGCGTTCGTCAACTATGCCCGGCCCCTCGGCGTCAGACAACACGAAACAAGCAAAGCAGGCTCGTCATCCACCCACGCCACACGACTCCTTCAATAAGGCGTATCAATCGGAGAAAGGAAGAGAAAGAAAATATAATGAAAATCACATAGGGTCAGCGCAAAGAAGAAAATAAAATGAAATAAACATAAACAAAAACATGAAGAGGAAGACAACGGAAGACCACGTTCGAACCAGCTGGACCAATGGTGGTACGAGAGTAGTATATAGGCATTTACTACTTCTTAGTCTGTCCGGTACCTGGCTACCCTATCTGCCATCTCCTTCCTACTTTCGTCCACTGCAGTTTACCGTCTACTCCTCTTCCCCCCCCTCGCCGCATTCCCATGCTCGGGTTTTCTGCTACTCCTCTTGTTGCCCCTCCTCCCCCCATTCCCTTGGACACCACCAACGGCGGATGCGCGGCGCTGCCTACTCAGCTCAGCCTCAGCCTCGTGTCACCTCACCATGAACCGTTCGGCTGCTTCCAGGATCCCCCGGTACCACTTCCCGCCTTTTTTGCAGCGCTATGGAGTTATATGGCTCTCCAATCGATTGCACCAGATGGCAAAAAGTTTACACGTCACAAATATGTATATTGCTGGTTCAGTGATTCTGTTTCTATCGCTTTCTTATCGCTTTCTTTCTCTTCGCTGAAGCTAAATATTTATATACATAAACCCCTTGGCAGTACTGCTTGTTGAACTAACGGCCTCGGCGTGTCATACAGCATAGATCGGCCCGCCAATACGAAAATGTCCAATAAGAACACAATACTCTGGTGAGCGCTAAGAAAAATGGGTTAAGAGAACGGCTCATTGGTGAACTCTGCACTCAATCTTCTATAATAGCCGATGCTCAAGGTTGTTTGAAGATGGTGCCTCACCAATAAAAATCTCAGGCTTGCCCAGGTTAGGTGTTTCTTCTCGGCGGGCCCATACTGTAGACGCATTAAACGACATCATTCGAATCCGAGGAGTTGTCGCCTGACGGCGCCCGTCCTTGACCCCAAGACGTTGATAGTGGCCTCCGTTGGGCAGCGACGGACGCGTTGCGTATGGAAAAAAATATTGCACCAGGAATGAGACAAACGACGACGTGCCACTTGTGCCTAGAACAACAGCTTCAGAACCGCGGTTGGTTGTTGTTAACCAAAATATCAAGTATCAACCAACCCCAGGTCCATATTGCGCACTTGGATAACCAGAATACGGCAACCACTGCTTACTGGGCGCAGCAGTCTATGGCAGGCAATGAATAAAAATCAGAATAGCGCATGTAAACACAACAACAGACAAAGGGGTGTACAACAGCCCGCGAAAGGCTGCCCACAGGTCCCCAGTCGACGCGGCAAAGAAACGTACAACAACTATCGCGAGAAATACAACCCCATGCCCCATATAGTGTGGAGGGGATTGGGCTGCCTGCCATGCCACACTTTATGTGATGTGCGAAAGGAAAATAGCCGGACGGCATAGACAAGTAGGTGACGTGTATGGGTGCAGACCGGGAGAACTTGGTTTCATTTTTTTGTTCATGTATATCCGGTCGCCAAGCTTTACCAATACATGGTAAGGTGAGGCAACACTGCTGTGTGGTGCGCTATGGGGCATACATACACAGTAGTTTAGGTACGACGTACAGACGCCAACCCAGATAATATATTGCAACACAAACATAAGAGAGCAAAACGCAAGACATAGAAAGTAAAGAAATATGAAACATACAATGAATACTTCGATGCGCACCGGAGTTCATATGATGAGGCGTTTGCACAACTGCTATTGTTGTTATACATTGTCGTATACTACTGCGACACTATTTTTCACACTGTTTTTTGCTTCTGCCAGGAACAGGGTGCTACGAATAGTTGTATTGAGTTTCCTAGAGGCACCCATTTGCGCGCTGTAGGTGGCTTCGTTTTCTCCTTCGATTTGTCTTCGTCGTTTTTGTCTTTTTTTTCTTTGTTTTCTTTCGTTTTTCTCTATTTCATAGACTGTGTGTGTCGTGCCTGTCGTATCCAGTATGATGACATGACATTGCATTGCCCACTGTGCTTACAGCATACGTGGCAACGTAGCATCTGATGAGGCGTAGCTTCGTGACCACATAACTTGTATATATTATATCTAGTATTGAAGATCGGCACGGACACTGGTTGTGCTGTATGTCGACGGGTAGAAAGAACGGTTAAACTTGAAGAACACACACCTATGCAAGGGGTATCGGTATACTGGGGACCGTTGAAACAAGCTAGTATTATAGAGAGTATCCCCAAGCCAGACCACTCATCCAGTCAATACCCTGACTGAGGGGTAAAAAACGTCATCTGTCTGGCTTTGTATGCGCCGAAAATACAATGCGTACCTGGGTACGCCAGGAACTGGCGTACCCAACCAAGATCGTTCGATTAGCTCCCGGGTACACATTAGACAATCTATGAACCTGCGTGGTCTACATGATCCTACTCCTCAGGTATTTTCTACGGGTACGTTGGCACTACTACAGTATCTGCTGCTGCTGCAAACAGGAATATCCAGGTAGGCCTTCAATAGTCCGTCACTGCTGAACAGCATACATACGGTATTTTAAGGTTTCACTTCGGGGTAGGATAAGGTATTGGTATTTATTTGCGAAAGGATACGCAGACTATTCAATAGTATCTAAACAGTCGAGGAGACAGAGATGTACGCACGTGGTATGTCCATACGTCGGGTTTTACGGGGTGTTGTACTAGTGAAGCTGGGTAACGCGTGCACCCTCACGGGGTGTTGTCCTAATGGAGTTGAGGGTGACGCATGCACCCTTGCCAGTAGATTATAGCCGGTTGAAGCCACGTGATTCTTCTGGCTTCAAAAAGCATCTGCTTCACCCCCCCTCCCTTCTCACTCTTCTCACTTGCCCCTTCGAGCAAGCCTCGCATCAAAAATGTAAGAGAATGCCAATAAGAACTAGGTCTGAGTTTGACCAAGCACAGACACCTGTGTCACCTCTTCTGATTGATGTGGATCATCCCTTGGAGCCCTTACTGCTCTCCCACATCACGCTTGGTAAAAAAAAATACAACAGCTGACAGATGTGCGCTGCTGTTGCTGCTGCATATCTGCTGCTGCTGCTGCTGCTGCTGAGGTTGAAAACATACGTACAACAGAAGAGGGAGTGTTCGAGGGTGGCGGGCAATTCACGAAAAAACATAAAATGTGGGGTCTTCCATGTTACCTACTCGGCTCGGCGAGGCGGAAAGCAATCCCTTGTTTATAGAGTCAAATCTGCGACGTTCAATGCACCGAGCACCGCCACGGTTCTCGGCCGGGATCCAGAAATGCGTTGTAATGTACCCATGCTGAAGTGCGAGCAAAAAACCTCGGCCGTCGGAGCGCAGCATGCCTAAAAAATTATAGCGCATATTGTACGTACACCTGTTGATATCGCGCAAGGTAGATATTAAATTGGGTTTTTGCCAAAATCAGGTATACATGGCCACTTTTGTGCCAAAAACAGTTACATACTGGAATCAAGTACAAAACACACACCAGGAGCTCTGCTATTGGCCAAGCTGACATTATAACTGATTTTGGCACGAAAAGGCCAAGGTATACCTGATTTTTTCCACTCTGTCTAGCTTTCAACTGATTTTGGCCAACTTTGAACCAGTCAGAGAGGCCTTACGCACATTGTGTCTTCTCTCCGTATGCGTCTGCCCTCCCTCTGTTGAAATTCTTCTGTATTGACGTAGGAACTTTGTACTCGTACGTCGTACGTAAAACATGCATAAATGCGTACGCTGGTTTCACATTTCTTCCTTCGGGGTGTGCGATGTGCTTCAGTTATTAATAGGTGTTGTGTACTCTGTTGTTTCTATGTTCACAGCAAGCAGTCTTTACAGCACTATGGGCCCTCGGCGTTTCGTCTGCACCACCCCGCGTCGAGGTGGTCTCAGGTTTGGTACGACAAGATAATTTCGTGCTGAGCAGGCGGTTCCGCGAGGACGGTCTGGAAGCTTTTAAAGCTGTCAACGGGGGGGGGCGCCAGAGTAAATACTCTACGCGCTCCCGCCGTGGCGAAACAAACGAAGCATATTAATAGTGACTCTTTGCAGGTCCAAGTGGAGCCCGTGGTACCTACACTCTGAAGAAAACAAAACATTTCAGATTTTGGAGGCCATGTGGCACGCTTAATGCTTTAGGCGCATCCTTTTTTTACCGGATTGTCATGGACATGACATCGCTCGTGGCGCGCGTTTTTTACTTGGTTTTAGCATCTACCTGATTTTGGCTCAAACGGATCAGGTATACCTGATTTTGGCATTTGCCCTATTAAATTAGCTAAGTAGGAGACGCAAACATTTTTTTGCGTCTCATCGAACCTATCTACTATGACCGATGTTATCCACGGACGTTTCGTCTTAATGACAGGCATTTTTCAGGCGTTTCGGTTACATGTTGTTCGCAGATATCCGTTGTGTCGCTAACCCACACCGTGTCAACGATGAGCAAACGCTTTACGTGACATACCACACTTACTTTCGGACGAACAGAAAGCGTATAGATGAACATCATATAACCTTCGGAATACGTATTTGATTATCACATGTGTTGCAGGCACTGCTGCAGATACTACACTTCAACTGATGAAGTACAATTCAACTGCAATTATTATACGTGCAGTGACTTGGACTGATGCACATGACATGTTCCTGGAGGTTGTAAGTCGGCAAACAAACGTACATTTTATTGATTATATTGTAAATATCTTACTTTGAGAGCTTTTTTTGTCGTGTGGCCCTCAAGTTGCAACTCTGAATCTCAATTGTATATTGGACTTTCTCACCAACGTTGGCAACTTTGGCGGCACCTGCTGGCGAAGATAAGAGGGTCTAAACTCTTGTTGTCGCGTACTCTGTACTATTTAAAAAAAATCACCTTTATTTTCCAGCCTAATTCGTAGGAGGATTCACCCTCAGCAATCTTCAGGACAAGCCGTAGTCACGGGTAGGTGTCGTCCCTTCTCCTCCCCCCCGGTACGTGCCTTTAGTTTTCATCGCGCATAGGGTTCCCACTGCTCGTCGATTTTCATCGAATGTACAGCTAGCTCACGCTCTCGCGCTTTCCGCTAATCAACTATATGCAAGAAAAAGTCCCTACGAGCATGCACTCGGTGAGACTCGAACTCACGAAATTGATCTTGATAGGCTCGCGGACCACCTACCAAGCCAGCGGGGACGCCGGTACTGGATTTCGTTGGTTGAGCAAAATGTTTTGTCGTTGAGATTTTTTTCCGGCCAGGTGTTCATCGAAAACGGCCTACCAGGTAAACGTTTTTGGCGGGAACTCCATAGAGCTTTTTTGTTTCACGTTGTCCCTTTCATTCCCTTGATTCCTGCTCATCCTTGCAACCTCGATTAAGATCGATATTACAGGGGGCCATAGTAAATAATACCATATATTGTTCTAAAAAAAGGTAAATATAAAGGGTTTTATGATTACCATATAATATGTCCTACAACCGAAGACTCCCCCTTAGTCTTTGGAGTTGGGACCGCACTGTGGCCCACTGCAGCAAAACAGACGGGAAAGTGGTACCGGGGAATCTTCGAAGCAGCTGAACAGTTCCATGGGCAGGTGGCACGAGGCTGAGGCAAAGCTGAGTAGACAGCGCCGTGCATCCGCTGCAGGTAGTGTTAGAGGGAATGGAGGGAGGGGTAACAGCAGGAGGGGCAGAAGGAACACCGTACAAATGTATGGGGGCAGGGGGGGGGACAGGAGGAGTAGAAGGGAAACCGCGGTACGAGGCTGAGGCAAAGCTGAGTAGACAGCGCCGTGCATCCGCTGCAGGTAGTGTTAGAGGGAATGGGGGGAGGGGTAACAGCAGGAGGGGCAGAAGGAACACCGCACAAGTGTATGGGGGCAGGGGGGGGGGGAACAGGAGGAGTAGAAGGGAAACCGCGGTGGAAGAGAGTAGCAGAGAGACCGCAGATAGGGTAGCAAGGTACCAGGCCGACTAATAGGTTGGACGTTTCTTTGCTACTCGTACCGCCAACTGCTGCGGCCGTTCGGTATGTATTTGCGTGGTGCTTTGGTTTTTTTTCCATGACTTAACTTTTTCCTATATTTTCCCCTTCTTATCCTTATGAAAGAAATACTACATAATGGGTGGGTGACGAGCGCATTTTGGCCCACTCATTATTTCTCTTTTTACTTAGTCAAGTGTTCACCGGGATGCATAGTCCCTTTTTTCCTCCTCGTTTCTGCCCCCTTGCACATCCCTTTTGGCTCATGCTCGGGGTAAGTATGTGTCTGAGCTTTGGCTTCCCATTTCATATATTTATTTAGGATTTTTCTCCTTTTCTTTTTCTTTTTCGGTTTGGTTTCTGCGTTGCTTCTCTTTCTTTCTGGTGTATTTTGGTTGCTGGCATATGTAGGTATGTTGTGTCGGCCGCACCTAGTGCGAAGGCATCGTATTGCGTAGGCTATTTATGCATTACGGTGTGTTATCTCTGTGTCGTAGTCTGTGACCACGGAGCTCGTATCTTGCTAAGGTGAAGAATTAGCACGGACACTGGGCTTGCTGGATGTCGACGAGTAGAAAGACGGTTTAATGTGAAGAACACATACACCTACTATGGACCCCCGTAATAGTAGCATTCGAGGGATACCACTGTTGATAGACAGAAGACCACCAGGGCAACCGGCCTGCTTTATATATTAGTGTACGGATACTTCCAAAAATGCATGCGATAACCAAATATGTTACCAAAAAAATAAAACGTATGGTCTGGGTGTTCGAGCGTCCTACAGTACGCAACAACAGGAGTTTAGAATCACTTACTTTTGACAGAAGCTTGCGGCATAATGTGATAATACCAGTAGGATGTAGAGTGGAGTTCCGCGCTGAGCAGAAATGCTTAATTGTAAACTCCTAAATAAAAGGGGGAAACATTATCCTGAAATTCGTAACTCCCAAATTTCTAGTGTATGTCGCGAACCACCACACACAGTCATCAATATCATGGCAAGAATACGAAATGACCGGGAATGTAACCAGGCGGGATAAAAGACGAGGTTTGCACTGTGCCCTCGGGCGGGGGTCCTTTCGCACAGCACCGCTATTATTTTATTCTGTGTGGGATATTCTGTGTGGGATCGAGTGGAGAGGTGGGGAGAGTGGAGCTGAAATATAAGCGATCAATCATCGGTGCCATTTTCCTTCCACCCTTATTTCGCTGGTCAAGTCATCGGGAAATCCTTCGAGTATATTCCTGCGGAGACTATCTTATTTTTTTAGCACAGAGGGGTTTTTGAAGCTCCACGCGCATATACATGATAATGAACACTACAGTAGTACATACGTGTGATTGCATGATGAGTGGAGAAGCTTGCTGTTCATAACTTCCGTTTGGGGACACAACAAAGAATTATGAGATACCTAGACCAATCAATTATTCGTCAAGGCAAAACATCGATGTTTTGCCAACTATTAATAGTGTTATCATTTGTTTTATGGACAGAGTGAAAAACCATGCATATCAGATGTGCCGATAGGATTGCAACGGTTTCTGCTCCAAAACAAATTCATCACGCCATGAATAACTATTATTAATAGTACAGTCGTCAAAAAATCATATGCCTCGTACCTGTACCAGGTCGTGTCTGGCTGTTCAACAGTTGCTGAGAGTACAATATTTTCTCAAGAAAGAGTTTCGGCATTGTTGTTGTCAGCTACCCACATCGTCGCACACCTCTAGACTCTCCGGTGCTCGTATATTTGTTTAGATCATGCTTATAAATATGCCGGCGCCCCCAGTGGAGTTACAACATAGAAGCTAAAAGGCGAAGTCAATAATACCAACTAACGCATGCTTTCGAGCCCCGGCCAATGCGAATTTGGTTCAATAGAGGAAAAATGCAGAAAGCGTCCACTGCTGCTGTTGTAGACTAAGTTCGCACAATTCGACGCGCGTCGACGAGGAAAACAAGTGCTGCAGTATTCTCGCCATCAAAGTAAAGGCCCCGACCGATTAGGGCGGGGGGGAGAAGCGCCCGATATGTCTACCGGTATATGAGTTACTTCTATACTAAGAGGGAGAAAGATGGAATGCCGAGGGCAATGCAAATGGGATGGCGAGAAAATGCTCGAAAATATATGTCGGTAGTGGCATTGCTTGTTGATTTTAATCGATTTGTTCCAACTCGCGCTCTTCTTGTGCTTTCGGCGGCGAAATACCTGAAATTCAATCATGCACAATGAGTAGCCGCGATACCAGTTCGGGTTGTTGCGAAGAAACATACTGGCGGGGAAAAAAATGCTGCAGATCGTGTTTAAGAAAGCATTTTCGGTATTTCCGATTATGTGTTGGCCTAAAACAAAGCTCAACAAAAAACCATTCTCAGCTTTACAAAAATCCTGTTTGTTGTTGTTACTGCTGTGCTGCGTCGCGTCGTTAGGGTGGTGACGTAGAGCTTCAGGTTTAGATAGGACGGCGGATGCCACGACCTTCTCAACACAGAGGTCTACCGGAATGAATTTTATCCGTCTCCCCGGACATCAATGCGACATACATAAATACTCAAGTATATATTTGGACCGACCCTCCCTCCCCTCCGCCCCACGGCTGGCCATCGACTTTGATATTTAGACTGCGGTTGGGAGAACACCATCCCTTCACAATAGGAATGATAAAATCACGTAGTGCTTTCACGTGGAAGCACCCACGATGCAGATACGTAGCAAAATCTATTTAGGCCCCTGGGAGCGCGGCCGCACCAGAAAACCCCCATAAAATGCTCGAAGCTGACATTTTAGGTGCCAGTCAGAATGACAGGCGGTTCTCAAGACGATCCATCTCATCCTTCACGCGACTCCCCCAACACCTCATGCTGCTTCAGACGTAGTTCACAAGCAATGTTTGCCTGTTCGGTGAAAACACGACATGCTCTGTCCTGGCCATGCCTGACACATGCCCCCCTCCCCATTCCCCCACCCGCTTCAATATCATGCCCTCTTTTCCGTCATGCTACGCACTACTACAATGGTAGCTGCAAGTGCGTCGGAGAAAAGCTGAAAGATCATCATGCGCGTCCAATGCGTACTTCTGGGGCTGGTCGGCCTGATGTCCTTCCGAATTTCGAGCGGTGAGGACTCGTCGCGTGCGATCACCCTTCTAGTTTTGCTAATGGCACTGCCAGGTGTCCACGGAAGAACAATCCCGAAGCCCCACAACCCGGTTCGAGAGTCAGACAGCCAGGGGGGGTGTACCCATAATGATGCATGTCCGTAGTCGTAAGGCCATATACCCTCGCATCCCTACAATGCCGGGACGGAGCACGTCGGGTTTCAACCGGCCAGGCAGACATTGCTTGCATCAAGCGCGAAGCGCCGTGATGTTTTGGGCTAGTCGCAAGAAGGGTGAGCTGCATCCCACTAAGAACCGCTTTAGAAGGGCATTTTCTTACACATGAACTGACAACATCAATTAATTGATTAAATTTCTGGTGTGCGCCACTTCCAGAGACAGCAAGTTTACTATGTAACTGCCTCGTGGGTGCTTTGCCATACACACACTACGTGATACCATGAAACCAAGTGAAATATGAACTTTGAAAAAACACTGGCTTTTGGTAAGTCCGTCCAGAAATCCAACGAGCTGGTTTGTTTTGCCATTCGACACTGGGAATAAGTGTAGGCCATTTTCTCATTTTGTCGAGCACCCTTGAAACTCCCGCACAAATATTCTAGGTACTGAAATGACAACTTCATTTTGCGGTATGCATGCCCAGCAGGGATAATCTCACCGCACACATTGGGACACGGGCATATAAAACGACCCACGCAACACACCCCGCGGAGTTAGTCGACAAAATCGCACAAAACGTAACACAATGCGCAGACTCGCACATAAGCACATTGTTAATGGCGTATGGGTATATAGGATATACCAAGAATATTCACAAGTAAATACCCGAGAAGGAGCACAAAATATTAATACGAGTAAAATCACCTCCAGCAGGAACACAAAATAGTCGGTGTAAATTTTGAATGGCTATGAATGGGACTCTTCGAAGAGGAAATGGGTATACACGGGGCTTCAAACATCAGCGCAACGTTTTGTCTCCCCACCGTATGTATCGAGGAAGCGCTGCAGAACGCAGGTCCGGATAAGGGACGTTGCTATATACGGCACCACTATTGTCAATGTCACGAGTATCATTGGGTTCAAACCCGAAGACAGGAGTCGCACGTTTCAGCTTAATATGTCCTGGCAGGTCGAGCTTCACTCGAGCCCCGCAAGTATAAAACGGCTGGATCGAGTTATACGTCTCATAGTATGAAACGTATCGGATTAAGTGTCAAGTATTACATCGGCGAGCCCAAATATTGCTCGGCTGCCCCGTCGCGAGTAGGCCTTCCACCGTGATGACACTCGCCCATATAGCACAGGCAGGAAAAGGATTTGACAGACAACGGGAGGGGAACAAACACTCTCCGCATAACTTGCTTGCTGCCCTAGAATATTTCGTGCTAATGCTGCAATACGGATATGGACCTGTAACATCATATTATTCAGCTCATACAATGAGAATTAAAAGAAGTTCTCACACCAGAGGCGACCGATATTTACGGTAGATACTGTACCCAAGCGGGCCTCAACAAGTCTAATAGCGGTAACAAATTGCACGACCGTGGTAGCGGCGCGAGCTTTGACATAGTCGGACCGTTTACACGTTTCACTGAGCATTATATATTTGGCGGCGCTCACGCGGTCACCCATCCACCCGACCTTCCGTGCTGCGACTCCTCTTCTTTTGACCGTGCTGAATGGACGAAGGCATGTCTTGCAGCAACGGCCTTGAGGGCGTGCAGCTCAGTGACATCTGCTGCGCGGCTGAGTGCGAGACGTGCGGAGGGGCGGGTTGCAGCAAGCGACCCGGGGGCAAGGTGACTTTTCCATGACGATGTGTGCATGTATGTGTTGTGGGCATATATTTCCCCGCCACCAGCGTTACGCGTCTGAGGCATTCTACGATGGAGGTATCACATTTGTTTTGTTTTGGGGGAGGGGACGCTTCTGAGCCACCACGGTGTCGTGCTGACCTTGCGCCTCATGTTTCAGACCTCCATCGACGAGTAAGTAGCAAGTGTTCCTCATCTGTTGGGCGTAATCCGTACGTGGACCTAAGAGATGCGTGTAGCCTCAATCCGTCGTATTCGGCTTGTTTTGTCCCCGTTGAATTCCGCGTTATACCTAGGGGGGACATAGGAGCCTCGGACAATTCAGAGTGGACCTCTATCGTAGAACGCCTCGCCACATATATCGGTGTGGCACACTGGCTCAGGCAACATCTTTGCAGCAGACATGCCCGTCGAGGGACAACGTCGCAGATGCTGTGACCTGGGGTGTGCCGTGTGTTTGGCCGACATTTTTCCGACAGCGTAGACAGGCTGCTGGGATCTGAGGAACGGCGTACAGTAGTGCAACGCTTTTTTCACACAGAAACAAGAGTTTACCCTCCAGGAGATTAGTCGATCTATCGCGAAATACACGTTCCTCGTTTCGCCGTATGTTATGAGCCCTTCACAGTGGGAGACTCTCACTAACGGTCAGACCTTTATATAGATATATAAATAGATATCTAGGCGGAGTTTGTTTGTACAGCCCAACCGTTTTTTGTTATTAATAGATCCTAAACTCAAACAAAGTTGAGAAAATAGCGCACTATCCCAACGTTTCTAGCTTGAAGAGTTCAACCTTTCAAAAAAAGGTTGAGCTCAAACGTGCAACCTCTACCGAGTGCTTTCTCGCCATCAGAAGGGATTTTGATTCTACAATACGCCCTCGCCTGGCGAACGCATGCCGGGAAGGTTGTGCCTCTTGACAACGAGCGCCAGCCTTCCACCGTTGTTCACATTGACCTGCTGCTTTAGGAGGGTACCGTCCGAGCCTCATGGGAGGCATGTTGCCGGGCGTATATATGTTGTTGTTGATCTCTTCTTTTCCCTGGCGTTCAACATACTATCCGCCCGACGAGAATGCCTCGACGAACGCGCGCCTGATCGGTGATAACATAGAGGTATAGCATCACTTGTGACAGAGACGATGTGTCGCTCATGGGTCTGTTCGACACAAAACGTAACCGTTTATCGTTGGAGAAGCGTTCACGCCGCACCACGCATTTCGCTTGTATACCTACGCCATACGCTATTTTGTTGTTTAGTCGGCTTGGGTGAGATACAGAGGTCCCATGCTATAATCAAGTTAGAAAGCTCAGTCATTTAACGAGATATACCCCTACAAGGCAATCACGCGTCGCCATTCCCCCTTCATCGGTCGAAAACCCAACCCCCACGCAACTGGAGTTACACCTGCGCTTGGGTCGATATCGTACGTTCCGAGGCGATTCCCAGGTGGTAAACTACGATTTAGCGCATCATACCTCAAGTAATCACGTGGAATACTAGACATTCTTTGGAAGCAACCGGACACAGATATTAGGGACAATAGGTTGCGCGAACGACGTTCTACCTCTCGGGATGTCTGACAGTTTCGCGCGAGGACTTCAATTATTTCCCGTGCCTTCCTTCCCGTGGAAACAATGGTTAACAGAGCTCCTGTTGCACCGGAAAGATCGTGGAAAGTGGCTTGATGTGCAGCTCCACCATGGTTGCGCCGTGCATCATCGATGACAACGACGACGAAGAAGGTGCGACGTGCAGTGCCCCCGCTGTAATCCACGGCAGGGTGCCAAGCAGGAATATCAGGCTATTTGCAGTCCGTGCAGAACAACTTGCCCATTGTATTTTCGGTTGCAAAACGTTTACTCTTTAGACACAACGAAGCGAACAAAAAGTCGACGTCAACAATGCTCGCCAGATGCAAGGGAATCACATACTTTTTTTTAATGTTTTGTTCTTTTCACCAAAATTGAGTCATTATCTGGAAATGGTAAAAAATGCTCTCTTGAACATTATTTCCAAAACAAAATGTGCCATTGTTTACAACACTTTGACTTTTAGGTGAATGTTTGTCAGCGTCGAAGCAAACATAAAACCCCACCCTTCTTTGATGTAGTTTTTTGAGCGATTGTTTTCCGGCCTTAAGTTAGAAGTCCTGGATCCAGGAGTTTATTGTCCGTAGTTATCGAAACCAAGCGAAGCGCCATCCCAGGCTCGGTTTTCAGTGCGTTTTTTACCACGAAACAAACCCTGCAGGAAGACCAAATGGGTATATCGTCGCTGTAACGTGTCCGAAACTGTCAGATACAAGTACCACACGCAGTGGTGTGTACGGTAATCTATTTGTTTTCGGCGCCCGTTAGAGTTTGGTGGCCACCACTTACCAGTTCACCCACCCTTGCTTGCTGCGATGCATCTGCCTACTGTGCGGAACGTAGGCATGTTTTGCAGCAACGGCCTTCAGGGTGTTCAGCGCGGCAACATCTGCTGCGCGGCCGAGTGCGGGTCGTGTGGAGGATCAGGTTGCAGCAAGCGCCCCGGGGGCAAGGTCAGTGAAGTTTGTTGACGGTGTGTGTATACTCTTGTCTTCTCACACCCGCGTGACGCGTCGATACGGCGCATGCTACAGTAGGGGTGGTTCCGTACGTGAAGATAGTACGGTGTTTCTTAACCGCACCCAACAAAATTCTTCCAAATGAAATTGCAACCCGAAGAATATTAGTACAAGGCTTAAGTACACTAAATTAGTAGTTTTCATACCAAGGACGAAACCTCGACGATTTTGGGTGAAGGAACACCGTAATTCTAGAAAACAATTATGATGACTGCATTCTCTCTATCGTAGCACGCGTCCTATACCCGGGGCAGCACGTGGCTTGGTTATGCGAGCGCCGCCAGGCGACATACCCGCCAGCGGGAAAACGCCTGCTCCGAGTGGGAGATGTAGGGCTGAGTGCTCTGCATGTTGACCTAGCAGCTCGCCGCCTGTGAATATGACCTTGACGATGTATGTGTTTGCCTTACGTATCCCCATTCGTGTGCATTGTTTCACGCAAACTATTCCATCAGACATTCTCGCTCCAGTATATATCAAATATATATATGTGTACGTGCCTTGGTCATCGACTCAGGGCCAGGTGCCGCCCGGAGCAATTTCACGGTATACAGGGATGGCGCCATCTTGTCGGAGCTCCTCGCATGCGAAGCAAGATGCCTCACCCGAGACATGATCAAAATGGATTTTTGTTCACTCAACCCGACCTGCATTCCCATTTCCTTGTCCTAAACTAAATAATTTACGCTGTACACGAGTATAGAGTATTGAATATTGAATAAAACGATGTACCAAGAAAAAGTTGGATGACTAGTGTAGATCAACCAGACAGAATATATTGGAGCCAAAGCGCAACCTCACCGCGGAATGAGTGTCAACGACTGAAAAACCTAGTAGTTTGGCGCCTATGTTACAGGGAAATGTGGGGAGAAACTCTTGCTTTCAAACGGCATGACAACAGTTCTGTTTCTCGTCAACTTTAATTGAGGTAGTCTCGTGCTGGTATACAAAACTAATGGATACGAATGCCCTGCCACGTTAGAGGTGTACAAGAAGCAGTTTCGCAAGCCCCTCCCGTGTATAATATCTACTACCCGGTTTTCGAGAATGTTTCAGGCTAGCTCCGAGTAACAATATCATGGCCTGCGAGGCTCAAAAATTAATAGAGTAAACCCAAACGATATTGTGTAGATCTTCAGTTGAGAAGCCTTTTCAAGAAAAAAAAGTCCAAAACGTGCGATCTCTTGTGCCGCTCGCCTCGGTATACGTAGAAAAACTGCCAGGAAGGTTAAGCATTCCACCGATTATCAGCCACTGTCTGTTCCAAATAAGTAAAAAGTACCCAATGGAGTGTACGTGAAGCCCTGTACTGTAGTGAAAAACGTTGGCCAGCGCGTAGTGCTTCGTAATCCTGCAAACGTAAGTACTGGGGAGTGTGCTGGAATATCTCTGTAGCAATAGTCTCAGGTGCTCTCCAAGTTCTAAGGGTCTTTTATTCTCTTCGACATCGTCCAATCAGACCAACTGATGCCTCGACCGTTGTATGCTGTTGACAATGAGCGAACGCACGCCTTTTGAACGTTGCAGCTGTTGACCGAACCTTACGCTGTAAACCACTGCCGACCAGCGCGTGGCAGAGAGAGGTAGCTACTCAACTAACCCAGTCGCCAGGATCGGTCTGGCTGATGAAGGGATGCCGCCGGCCTCGCCTGCCCTAACGAACACGGTGGCTTGCCTCGTTTGACCTGCTGTGACAGGAATCCTGCTGCACAAGCAAAATCGAGGCCGACGGAAGGATGTGCAGCTCCACCTCCGCTGCGCCGTGCATCATTGATGACGAGGACGATGGAGGTGGGTCGTGCAGAGATCTGGTACTAAATCACGACTAGCTACCTACAATTACGGACAGGCTTGTCCAACCGTAGCGATGATTAAGACTCGTCGGCGAGCGCCACCGCCGTGGAGGCCTTCTACGAAAACAGAGATTCCCCTTAACATTTCTGACGCTCCTCATTTGAGGAGCTCCACACTTCACCCGAAACCTGACTTCAGCATAAATCAAATTGCATCCCGATGAATAATCCCATGGCCCAATTGTGAGAAAAACGATTTTTTTCGAAACAAGACTGGCCTTCCGATAATTTTGGGTTGACAAACCCCGTCATTCAGAAACATTTTACCGGAGATTAGCTACCTTTAATCGTAGAACGCGTCCATGTCTAACCATACTTTGTCTTAAAAGGATTTGATGGCGACGTGTAAAAACGAATATACCGTGACGATGACAATCTCGAAGCCTCAAGGCATAAACAGTCAAACCTGGTGAGGAATGGGGTGGCCACGCCACATGTGGCCGGGGTTCCGTATTTGCACAACCGTAACTGAAACAAATTCCCTGCCGATGCATTGAAAAGTGTAGAATACCACCAGGCGTACCGAATTACGAGGTTATGGATACTTTGCGGAATTTGGTGCAGAACTGTTGAATGGCCCCACAACTGTTTGGGTTCGCCGGTACTTTATTCGCGCGGGGGGGGCGAGTAGCCTACATTGGCGCACTGGTTCTTAGCGGCGGGCCTTGAGCGGCTGAAAACAAAAGAAAACGACCCCCAAAAGGTAGCCGTGATCGGCTAGTGGTGGTGTCGACGGCAGTTTGTGTTTGTGTTCTGATCCTTACGCGATGGAAGCGAGCCAAACTGACTTTTCACTTTTATTCGGGGTGAAAACATTTTTGACGTTGCCGAAACATAGATAACTCTTTCCAAAGTGCCGGCGCCAGTGGTGTTTAATGTCCCACACTTGGTCAGTCACTCATGTATCCGGCCATTCAGATTTGTGTTCCTGTCCGTGATATTGCATGCCAGTTTCGAGAGAAGTTTTTTTTTATTGTTTATACGGACGCCGAACCCTATCGCCGCTTGGGGAATGGCCGAAGTAGATATATTCAACAATGTCAACTACGAATTTTATCCTCAGAGAACACGGCTTCATTCAATTTTTAAGGAGGAAGCGACTGGCAACAACGACTGAGCAAAATAAAGCCCACCACCAACCACTGCTTGCACACGTTGATGCCACTTTCATTTGCCTTCACGTGTACGTAAGTGCATAACGACAGCAATCTACTGTATGAAGCAGGCCCTTGCCAGGAAGAGTGCCAGGTCGTCATATTCGTCGGACAAATGCCATGATTCCGAAATCAGGCCAACCACAAAAACAAATGATTGTTCAACTCGACCCAAAGATCTATGGTGGCACCAAGTAGCGTGGTATTGCAGTGTCGAGTAGATCAATGGGGTAGGGGTGGAGGGGGGTGGGGGGGTGGAGCTACGTACTATTTCTGAACCACAGTGCATTACGAATTATTAAGAATCGAAAACAAAAAAAATGCAAACGGATCGATGCATAAGACCAATTGACAAAATTCTTCCACAATACAGTGCGCTGAAGCGAAACACAGGCCTCGATGCCATTCGGACCGAGGTTACCTTTAAAATTCTGACCTTCCGGCTCCGTTTCCGTCTTGACCTCCAAATCGAATCTATGTCGGATCTTCATCGGAACCATCGCCGACGTCCCGTTCTCGCCACGATGATTGGTACCAATACGGCGCCGATCACGAAAGGGGAAAGCGGTACAGTGTACACGGTCAGTCCAGATGGGAACCCTATGTCGCTCACGGAAGCCATGGGCTTGGCAGGGCCCGGTGACATAATCTCTCTGGTGGACGGGCTGTACCGCGAGCCAATCGTGACGATGAACGCGGTGAGCATGGTATACACAGGAGCCTTCGGGGTCCATATAAAGACAGGCACAGATTCCCGTTTAAACGATCGTCATGGTTTTGTCGCGGCATCCTATAACCCTGGTTCTACTTGCCCCCCCAACATAGGTTGAGGTAGGTACACGAGGAAGTGATAGTTCGTGCATAGCTCTCAATTTGACCGATCGTCGTTTCATGTGGGTATTGTGTTTGTGGTTTTCGTTAGTGGCAAACGTCCAAGTTTGAGCTGTGCACGATGACCGAAGGTAAGCACATCGATGTGAACAATCGAGTCGGCGCAGTTACGGAAGAGGTTTCGATTGCGCTTCGTTGTTGCAGGTAGCACCGGTATCGGCACGTCGTCTCAGAAAACAAACAATGCGCATAGACACACAGCACGTAAAATGTCTCCTGATTTGGTTCATAGTGTTTCACGTTTTTTTATGGGTTGTATCTTGTCCCCATCCCCCGACCAGGGAACGGAAACCAGCCCTGTGGTGATAAAGGGCGGTCGTGGCGCGGTTATCAGTGCATTCAGTGGAAACAGAGATTTGATGTGGGATCAGAAGGTGGTCGACATCAGGCACTCTTGGATCACTCTGGAGGTAAGAGAGACTCGTTCACCATACGTGATATTCCTCACATTGCGCACAGCAACAGATCACCGCTCCCCGCATGGTTGGGTTGACCGTTTCGGACGGCGTATTGATTAGTTGTCTGCATGGTGTCGCTGAAATGTCGCGGGCGGGGTAGGTCCTGTAACAATTGCGTGCACAAGCCATCACGTACTGGGCTGGACATCAACTGAATGGCGTACAGTACATACCCAACGTTGTTGAACAAATCCTACCGCAGATCAAGGATGTTCCACGGCTCCTCACCCAGCAACATGACACAGATTACATATGGAGGGAAGACGGGGAACATATTTACCCTGAAACATACATAGGCCAATACAGAGGGGAAGGTAATATCTCTGATGCGTGAACAGTATACATTAAACAGAGCTCGTGCAATATAATCACGTTGGAATTTTACCTCATATATATACACCCCCTCCCGCATCCCCTCCCTTTAGTCTGAACGAGAGCAATTCGACCGGTGCGTCTATTCAATCAATATGCACAACAACTCTCCTCTTATACCTCATCACGACAACATTGGCTGAAAATGCGCGCTCAACAGGGCTTTACCATTGACGGGCACCTCAACGGCCTAGACGTGGAAGAGGACTACGTGGACAAGTGCATCTGGGTGGAAGGTCAGGACGCTCCTACCGACCTTCCTATCGACGGGACTACCGTGAAGAGCTCTCTGATCGGGTTCCACGTCAGCGACATGTACATCCACAACTGCGGGTACGCTTTTTTTTGTTTTGGCTGCTGCTCTGGTCAGTTGCATTGTTAATCTCGGCATTTTAGAAGGCTTGCACGTTTTGTCGCCGCTCTTCATTTCAGGAGCTCCATAACTTACCCATGGCATTAGGCAGAAACATTCGCGACCTTCGCACGGTGATTTCGACAAACGCTGTCAGGCAGCATAAATGAGATAAAGGCCACGTCTTCGGTGCCGGCTCTCCGCCCTCCAGAGATATCGGGAAATAAGTGTTAATTATATCGTATTTAGGACGCCTCCCCATCCCCCCCTACCCCTAGTCAACTTCCCGACGACTAAGTACGATATTCTAAGGACCAAGCTAAGCGCGCCTATGAATACGAAGACCATCAGATAATGATACCCGTCCACCCCGCGCAACGGCTGTTGGTCTTGGACTCATGCTGCAGTAGCTGCACTAATAGCAGCAAAATAGTTGACTGCGACCTTTTGTTTCTCGCTCGTGGAGCTCCATTGCCGGCGTTTGTTTGATATTCGCGAACCCCTCCGACACTACGAGAGGTTGCACGGTTTTGTTCAGTATTTTCTCACCGGTTGAGGTCAACCAGTAAGAACCTCCAACTGTCGGACTGTTTGGAACTTGTTCCAGACTATTTCATCAAAATCACTACGTATCGTATAGAAACGCTGGCCGGGCTGCGTAAAGACTGGTCCTGTATTTTCTGTCGACGAGAGCACCTCGGCCGAGTGTCCATGTTACGTATTGACCTTCGATCGTGTTGAACCTTATAGGTTTTCGCTTTGTTGTGCCCCGCGAGGAGTTGTTTGTTTCTCTGCGACAACAATAATGTTTTGCGTCCAATTTTGGGTAAGGCGCAGAGGCACGCCTCCGAGTGACGTAAACGTGGTAGTGCACATGGGGGTACCCGCCCTACCGTCTCACCATTCTCTAACAGACCCCTGCGGAGTCTTGCTTCGGGGGAGATAGTCAGCCCTCTCGTGTGGGGAGTTCATAGACCAGACACCACCCCTGCTTTGGCCCTTCGCCTTTCGCGGCTCAAGGCTTACAGTAGAACGAGAACGAACAAAACATCGAAACGAAAAAAGAGACAAAACTCAACCGTGTTCTTATGAGGTTGCAGGCCAAACAACAACTGGCTAAACCGGTATGCACCAATCGCAGCAAGCGTTTATCCGTTTTCACATCGCCGTCACAGTGCTCACCTCATACACGTATGATGCTACTGCAGGAGAGCTGACATGTGCGCACGACGCCCCTGCGACGCCTCCGGCTTGAATAGTTTCCCCAATCAACTTGTACTCGTCAGCGACCTCCTGTGTTCGGAGAACGTTCCACTAAAATCCACGTTTTCGGCTTCGCTTATGTGTATGCTGCCAGCATGGAGTGCATCCGCATGCGGAACTTTGTGACGAACGCTGTGATCGCCAACAACGTCATCGAGGACTGCGGCATCTACGACTTCCAGTACCAGTTCGACGGAAAGATCGGCGAGGCCGTCTACATTGGAACTTCGAGCAACCAGGTGCCGTGTTCCTTTCGGCATGGGTTAGAGTGGGGTTCTTTCGGGGTGCGATATAGCATGTGTCCCAGTGAGCTAGCGGGTCGATTGTGTCTGTCAATGTAATTGCTGTTGTGGTTGTTGTTGTAGTTGTTGTCTGTTGATGTTGTTCCTGTCGTTTGATACTGTTGTTTGTCGCCGTCGTTGCTGTTGCCGTCGTTTGAGCTTCAGGATTCTGTTTTTTCATTTATGCTGCTGTCGTTGTTGCCGCTGTGCTGTTACTCGTGGTTGTGGTTGACGTTGTCGCCCTGTGCGGTGCTTGCGTACTTGATACATGATCTCCCATAATGGAAGAACGGGCTGCATGAACGAAACCATAGTATGACCGCAAAATTCTAGGTCGAAGTAAGGCGCAGGCCGAACGACATGCCAATATGTGAGCTCGCTTCTAACCTATTGAACGCAACGGCGAGGCAACGCCCACACACGTAACAACCGGCCTTAGCATTCAGTCCCGCCGTCTTCCCTTATGCCCCCCATGTCTACCTTCGCCATCGTTTTTCCAATTGTTTCTCGCGATTGATTGGGTTCTCTGCAGTGGACGAATGGAGTGGGCACCAGGATAACTAACGGGCCAGATGAATGCAACTATAATCTTGTCACTGGCAACGACATCACCCCCCGCGGCAACGAGTGCGTCGACGTGAAGGAGGGAGCCTCGTTCAACGTGATCGAGAACAACGAGTGCGAGGAGCAACTCGACGACAAGTCCGGCTGCTACGATTCTCGCGGCAACGACAACACCTTCAGGTACATAAAGATATGCCATCACCTCTTTCCCTACTGCTGAGTGCATACCATCTGCAGTAGTCATATTCCAAACATAATCCGTATACAATAGAGTACGGGTTCACCCTAACGGTAGCGCAGGTTCAACGGAATATTGATAAACTGATCATAATGTCGACCGTCTCCGGGTGCAAAAAATAATCAATCTCTCCCCAGATATTACGAATGTTTGTATGTTGTGTGTATTATCAGGCAGTCTCTTTTCTTTCAGGGACAAAGCAATATAAGAGGCATTTTCAAGGTTGATCAATTGGGTGATTGATATACAGGTTTGTAGACACACTTGACTCGGCTCGACGTGGTCCGATAGTTTCGGCTTCTTGGGGTCATTCGTTTGAGCGATCAAACAATTTCGTTTTTTCGGTTTCGAGCCGATATGTCGTTTGATTTCGCCTTAACTTAAGAACTACCATGGGATTCGCCGACCCGCTGCGCCAACAAAAAAAATCCAGTTCAAGTTTGAGCGAGCTGCAGAGGCACTCGCCGGAGTGGAGTACTCATAGACACGGTGGAGACACTATCGGCATCATACACCTCTTACCGTACCACCGGCGTCACAACAGTTGCGCTTTCCTCAACCCCATGGCTATGGTATCGAGCGAGTACTTCTGTACAGCATCAGTCAGTTCCGTCTTATTGTGAACTATAAAATTCTGTGTTGCGTTTCTCGACAAGTCATTTAGTTGTAGTGATTTTATTGCGACTTACCTCAGTCGTGCTGATGTTTGTGACTTGCCTCCCCTTCGACTGCTTTTGCGAACGGTCATATTGCCATTTATCGCGTTCGCAATAACTCTGAGCGGTTCAACATATGTATATATTTCCTGGTTTGAAGAGGAAGTGTATTGGCAGACTATACTTAGTCGGCGGGCTATGGGAGTGCCCCGGAGATTAACGCGGAGACTAAATTAAGTCCGCAACAGAATATGTTTGGTTTTCCTACCGACGAAACCCACCCCGTGAGAACTGACAGCAGAAAAGTAGGTTGCTTCCCGATTTTTCTCACACCAAACCTTCCACTCCAAAGGTTCATATCGGTCGAAGCTTACCTACAGAGTAAGGGTCTAGATCCTGATTTACGTTATGGTATCCGAGGCATTATAGTTTCGCACCCCCGTCTTCCGGGTCAGTACATGGATTTCTACCCTGTACTGTTCGTTTTCACGGCAGGTTTTCTCCTATTTGTTTTGCCTAAGGAGCCCTTTGCTGTTCGTAAGTCCTTCACACTATAAGGAACTAACTCAAACACCGAAATCGGAGAGATGGAACGACTACATAACCCCATTTCTTTTGTTCTTCGTCTAATGCATTTTTTTCGCTTTTTGTACTTGATCTCCGTCCCTCCTTGTCGTGGCTCAGCTCCGGGCTCCACCCCTCGTAGTCGTCACTCGCACCTGGGATCACATAGATAGCAGGCCCTGCCTCCTTGCGCCTAAAGTTATGGCCTTGCCTGTGCATCGCCAGAGCAGTTCAGCTTGCGTTCCCCCTACTTATCGACCCGCGCCGAATTGTTGGCTACCCATGCTGTCGCCGAGATATTTCACGAAATATATAGCATCATTTGAAAACTACAGTCCCGCTATGGGGGAAAAGTACTCAACCTCAAAGTAGTTGGTCCTCAAAACTAGACTACAGAAATACCGGAAAAAGCAGAGGGCAAGCTTCATTCCGTGCATATTGTGCCCGTGGTTGAACGCTACAAAAGAAGGCGTGCACTAAAACATACTTGAAGCTCTATCCCTCGCCCTCGAAGCGGACATAACATAAAAACCGAGGCGAGCACGGCCATGGCACCCAGAAATGCAAACGAGGTTATAGTGCTATAACACCGATGGCTATGGGGTACTTATTCCGAGCACTCAAAAGTACGCTAGCACTCAAGTCTCGCTTGATTCCCGGATTGGCGGTGTTTTTAATCTCGAGTAGATTGTTTTTACCTCGTCAGAACAAAAGCATGGCTATTGTAACACGCAGCGTGTAGAACGTCGGCTGACTCTTGCCTGCCGGGGAGCGGCCGTGAATAGGGAAAACTATATCACAGCAGGTTGTATTTATCGACGTTGCTTCCACGCAGGCCCTCAGTAGAGGCCTACACCCCGATATAAGATTTGCTGCAGTTGTTCAACATTGGTCGAAATTCAGGGTTGACAAAAATATACAGAAAAAATACCACCCAACTGAACGTTTGCACTTCACTCGCGGGTAGTTCCCATGGCGGGAGTGCGCTGCTACACGAGATATCGCGAGTTCTTCCGTGTGATCCTGTCACTTCTATCATGTACCCGAGATTGTGCAATCCCACGGCATACAGGGTTGGTGCCTTATCTTTTGAGGAGCTCAGCATCACACGCGAAGTTTGACCTCGGGAGATGTTCGTTCACACGAAACCCGACCAAGATGTATATACGTGCTACGTATCTGAAAAAAAAAGAGCCGAAGATAGTAGGACAAAAGGTATACCGTACTACTATGTGGAGTTGTTTCTCTCCAAAGGAGCTCGAACAGTACAGTATACGTGTAGGCCAACAAAACTGCAATCTCTACCGTGGAATCGCCTTCAGATATGTTCGTAACACGCCCCTCCCTGGTTCTGTTCAGGTTCAACTTCGGCGCAAACTGCCTGGGCGCCGGCATCCGCCTCGGGGGGCACGTAATCGACGGCTTCACCTACGGTGTCGACAACCACGTAAGTGGTTTCGCTCGTCGGACAACGCCATGAATACCGTAGGGGTGGTGCCCAACCTTATGAGCTATTGCCGTGACGAGGTCCGTGACTCACAAAAGCCAGGACTCCTCAGAAAACGTTTGTTCGAGCACTCGCACCGAGATTTTTGTGTGCGTGGACAATATCACATGGGAATGTCGTCGATAAGTATGGTGTTTAATGCCGATTTGTTTCTCATTCCTCGAAGCCCTCAGAAACATTAGATTATATCGCTCCCGTCACACATCTTTGTGTTTTAGTTTTGGCACCGCATAGGCATGTGTACCCTTAGCGTATCTCTCCCTATAACTCAGATCAAGGTTTACATATTTTCTACTCCCTATTATCGATCGATTACTGTTTCTCCCTCCAGAATACTGCTGATTTCGTTCAATCTTGCCGCTGACCGAAATGTCGTCGATTCTCCCTTTTCCCCTTTCAGGTATACGGTAACCGTTTCGAGAACAACGGTGTTGGATCCATCAAGGCCATGCAGCATCCTCAGGGTATCATCTGCGAAAACACTTGCTCTGGCGACTGCGAGGTTCGGGAGCAGGGGTGAGTCTCGCGGCATACCGCGTACAACCATGGACAAAAGTATGACCAGGGAGGGCAGAGTAGTTACTGCGGTACGAGTAATTGTCCGCACCCGATTCAGCCGAACGTGATAGTTTTTTTTTTGGCGCAGGTACTTATGCTCCCTGTCCCGAGCATTAAAAACGCCCATATGTTCATGACTGAAGACGTGAAAACCCTGGTAATAAATAAAATATGTTGATGCACTTCTCACCGGAAAGGGTGCCAAATCATCACCGGTATTGCAGTAGTTAAGGCGTACGTAATTCCAGGTGCTGATATTCGGTCGTTACGCGTACAAAGGTTTGAAAACTGTCGGCACTCCCATTTGTGAATACATAGAACGGTCGTTGTTTTTCCACCCAACGAAGAATATCTTATGGAGAGGAAGGCTGTGCGATTTCCGAAGCGACGGATGCCGTGGGGCCAACTCTAGAGCGCGAGCGACAGTACCGGCGTCGATGCGCGCAATGGCGGTGTGTGACTGGGTCCCCCCCAATCGCAAAATGTCGGCGTATACCCATCCCTGCGGAGACACTGAACAACAGGCGTACAACATTACCCCGACTAGAACGGCCATCGAGAACTTGTGGGGATTGATACAATAAACGCGTTCTTCGATTGAGGTAGCACGTTTCCGCCCAAATATTTCTGAATGACGGTTTTTTTTAGTACCGCAGTCCAGTTATGGGGACAAATTACTTGGAATTAGACTTGTTTGTCCCCAAATCGGGACTGCGGTACTAAAGGGGTTAATCCAAAATCGTCAGAATGCCAATGTTGTTCTAAAAACAATGGGTTGGACACTTGGGCCATGGGATTAATCATCGGGGTGCAAATTGGTTTTCGCTGAAGTCTGTTTTCGAGTGAGGCACGGAGCTCTTCAAGGGAGGAGCCTCAGAAACATTCGGGTGAACCTCTATCGTAGAACCCCTCAATGTCCAGTGCCTTTGAAACATAGTTACGGCCACATTGGGCGATGGAAGGGTGGCGAGATCTCTGCCTGCGCAGCTGAGCAATGGAAGTCCTTCACACAGGACGCCCGGACCGATCGCCAATTCCCACTTCACGATCTGAAGAACTCAGGGCAGGAACAATTATTAACTCCTTTTTGGATGTAGCACATGTTTCCTGAAGGGTCGGAGCTTGACTGCAGTAAAAAATGATCGAGAGGTCATCACTCGTGGTCCGTACATCCAATACCTTAGTGATCGAGATATGTTCGACACTTTGAACTATTTCCTGGGCCAGGTCGGTTGTATCGGTTCAAGCGCACAGTAGGCCTCAAAGTCAATAACTTAAAGATTGGCTGTGATCGTTTCCCCACGTGATCAGCACGGTCATTTCCTGAGTGTATAAATCATCAGCCTTTTCTTCCAGGAGGCAAAAATTCGATCTCCTTTCCATCCCCCTGGGGTAAAAGTGACATCACTTCCCTGCGCTTACCCGCGATAGACATCCACCTTACGACCCCACCGCCTTCCTCTGTCCCCGCAGGGACGACGACGAAATCGAGGAAAGCTGGATGTCCGACTGCCCAGACAACATTCCCGGTGTTCCTTTCATCGACGCCTAGAGCATCACGACCAGGCACCAAGAACTGGCGGCTTCACTTCACTCTACCGTGACCACGTCTTTCTGCGCTCGATTGCCGGTGACGAAGGAGCACGATCGAGAACCTATTTCGTCGGGTGCTTCCGTTGAAAGCGTAGTAGACGCTTCCTACGAGAGTACAGGGGTATAGGTCCAACTGATCGAACGGTGAGGGGGAAGTACCCCCATTTCCACTACCGCGTTTACTCACCTTGAACCCATGGCGCTGTAGCTCATTTAAAGTTAGAAGAGGAAATACTCCGTTGTCGGACCGTCCGTGGCAACGAATCCCATGGCGTTGTGCATATCGTGGGGGGGGGGAAGGAAGATAAAATGCTCATGGTTGGCTAGAAAGAGAAGTCGCCCCTAGGTCGAGTGGCTCTCATCAGATAAAAAATAGGACCTAAAAATATCCCCCCACCTGTAACACCAGTCCGGCCCGTGGCTCCTTCTGTCCCACACTCGGGGAGGGCTCTGGACCCCACCCCGCCCCCAACGATAAGGGGATATTGTAAAGCTAGACCCGATGCTTAATTCCACGTGTAGACATAGGATATAGCCCGGAAATGTTCTTGTACCACACTCTTTTCGTTTCGACCGTATCGGGTGACCAATCAGTTTAGGGGAACCATTTTATGAAGTAAAATGTCCAAAGGGTGCTACGATTTTCGTAGCCCTCGACTGTATCCCACGAATATTATTGCGAGACACACGCCTCCTATTCCATTTCATTGGGCAAGGCGGGAGGGATCGAATCGATACTTTTTTGTCTAGAGCCAGGCCGCCGGGGGGGGGGGGGAGACCTCAGCCACGTACGTCAAAGTTGACGAAGGGGGCCGTTTTCTAAAGTCGATTTGAAGTTCCAACCCTCCTAAGTACTGGTGTGTTCTAAGGTTTGGTCTTTCTAGAAGTTCCCCTTCGTTGGGTCTTGTTTTTCCTCTCGGTAGCCCCTCGGTTAACTTGAGCCGCATCAGTATAGGGAACAACGTTGTCCAAAACGTTGCTGCGATACCTCCGTCGTAGCCCCTTGACTGGATGGTGCTTTTTTTCTGTCCTTAGACGTGGTACCGGGCTCGTTTACCGTGTGTTGGTATAGATTAAATGTATAGAAGTGATGCACTCGACTGAGAGCTGATCCGTGCCACGAGTGGTGGACATGTGTCTGTGTGGTGTAACACATGAAATTTGACGCGTTCTACGACAGAGGTAGCACATTTCCCCTCAAAACAATACTGAATGACGGGGCTCCTTAACCCAAAATCGTCGGAATGCCAGTATTGCTTCGAAAAATGACGAAATGGTGTACTCGGGTTTTGGGATTATTCATTTGGCATGTTACTTCAAATTTTGCTGAAGTCAGTTTACGGGCGAGATGTTGTCAATGAGCTCCTTACGTGAGGAGCCTCAGAACAGTTTAGGTGAACCTGTGTCCTAGAAAGCCTCCAACATGCATTTTAGAGCCGACGATGGACCGGAACGCCAGGAATTCCGTCTATCACGTAGGCGGTTATACCCCGTTTTATTAGGGATAGGTATCCTTCCCCCAACACGTATTCGTTTGAACACAGTACTTGATTCTGAGTGGTGTGCTCCCCCGCAGCAGTGGAAAAACGGCCTGGTTTCCGATTAGGGTTCCTTTAGCCGACACGTACAGAGCTGGCCCTGGTTGTGGCCAATAGGCAAACGGCGAGTAGGCACGCGAAAGGCTGGTCTTCGGGACGAGCTCCTTAGTACATACAGGCAATGCTCATGTCAAAGATAGGTGAGAACAGCAAGAAACCCTGAAGCCGCACACAGTTCACTTGGGCGGCCTTAGACGGCGCTTGACTGTGCAGCCAATTGTTGTACTGCCAACCGCATATTCTGTTCATCAGGGTCGGACGATACGTCACAACTTTCGGTTTTTTCCCGTTCTTGCATTTTCACCTTTTTTTCGTTTTTCTCTTAAGCTCCTTTTTCCTTTTTTTTGTTTTTTCATCACTTTTACTTTGCAGCCCACTCGCAGGAGGTTTTACCCTCGACGATCTTCTGGACAAGCCGTGGTCACAGATGTCGTCCCTTCTCCCCCCCCGGTACATGCCTTCATTTTTATCGCGCATAGGGTTCAGCATTCCCACTGCTCGTCGATTTTCATCGAATGTAGCTAACTCACGCTCTCGCGCTTTCCGCGTATCATGTTGTTTGCAAGAATAAGTCTCTACGAGCATGCACTCGGTGATATTTGAACCCACGAAATTGATCTTGATAGGCACGCGGACCACCTACCAAGCCACCGGGGACGCCGGCTCGACTAGGCTGTTTTGATTTGATGTTGCTCATGTCGTTTTTGGTAGGAGGCATCCTCGGCTTCGAGCGCAAGTTGCTGCACTCATGTATGCATCTGGTGCCTGCGGACACCGACTTCACTGTTTTTCCTTGTTTGCGGTGTGTACCATTTTCTTCACTCATAGTACTGTATTGCAGCGGTTTGGTGCTCGACGAGGAATTCTTCCACCTCATAGCTTTTCGAAGGCTCTCCTGATGTGGTCACGGGCTAAAATTTGTATTGAGGAGTTACTGTGAGAACAAGAACAGCCGGATTACTGGCAACACCGGGCCGCTGAAACAGCCTTCATAATAACAAAATGAGAAAGTCGCAACTTCATAATAACAAAATGAGAAAGTCGCAACGATGGCAGCGGCATACTTCGAAGCATCACGACGTCTTGACAGTACCCAATATGGCGTTAAATGGTGCTGCCAGCAAGCGTACTGTCCGCGCTTGGAATACTGGGCTACCAGGTATTTGGCAATACCGACCAGCTGTTAGGCCAGCTCCGACCATGGAACAAAAGGAAAGTTCACTGGACGAACCTCACGAACATCTCTTTAGGCTGGGTTACGGCCGAGACCGATAACTTCGCTTGTTCCGGAACTGTATCGCTGATTCACCTGTTTTTTTATCCCCTCTGAATAAAACCGATTCAATAAATAAGAAACCCAGGGAAGTACACGGAGTGTCCACTGGCGACGAATGATCGCAGACTGTCTTGATTGGGCTGCCAACATAATATCTATATATCGCCGAGGCAAGCCGCCAACGCAGCGTGTCACGATCTTGGGAACTAATCCGGTCTATTTTTTTTCAGTACCTGGCGACTGCGTAGATCAAGTATATCGACGTCATTATCTATATACGAGTGACATAAGACACTGTGCTAAGTGTTTTGGTGATGTGCGTGAAACGGTTTGCTCATCGTCTGGGATGAAGATCGCCAAGCCATTACGGCCTATCTATGCAAATAGGTGCGTTGACCGGCGGTAACGAAACCAAAACGGGAATATCAAGCGAGGCTTCGATATTCACTGGAGATCGCGCCGTCCACGTACTCTCACTGGGATGTAGTGGCAGATTTTTTTTTTCACTGAGTAGCCTTTCGAACAAAAGAAGTCGATAGACTGTCTGGCAGCTAAGTGTTTTGGTGATGTGCGTGAAACGGTTTGCTCATCGTCTAGGATGAAGATCGCCAAGCCATTACGGCCTATCTATGCAAATAGGTGCGTTGACCGGCGGTAACGAAACCAAAACGGGAATATCAAGCGAAGCTTCGATATTCACTGGAGATCGCGCCGTCCACGTACTCTCACTGGGATGTAGTGGCAGAATTGTTTTTCACTGAGTAGCCTTTCGAACAAAAGAAGTCGATAGACTGGCAGTCTCCCGACCCCGTTATATATAGCGTGCAGATCACCGCGACCCGCGATTCTACGTATGCTGCGTAGGACGGTTCGCTGTGCTGGCACATGCCCGGCTTTCCTATGTGTAAACGGATACTGTGGTGTACAACAGATATATGCAGCTCGTCGTGTCTCTTTACAGCTCAACCTACATTGCCTAACAAGTTTGTAAACGGGAGTGACCTTTCCCCGTTTCGCTAGGTGCTGTAGCGGTGCTGGCCCTGAGGTGAGCGTGGGCGTCGTACTTGCAGCTTAGGTCCCCCCCAATATGAGTATAATAATCAGGCTTAGCAGAAAAACATCCATCTTATTGATGATAGCATTTAACTCTCTTGAGATTATAAAAGAGGTAGATCGACAGCTTACAATGACAGCCACAGGCCGACGGTCGCGTAAGCGAGGGGCATTGTTTGTTTTGCCCTAGCTACAATGCCAGCGGTCGTGCGGCTCGAGCGCAACATGATCCTGTTACACGGACTGCTCGGGGCTCAAGCTGCTCATACGTCGTCGGCAACACAAAAGTCATAAGGGTTTTGGTCGCTATCAAGGAAACCCCTCAAGGTTAATTAAGCGCCGCCTGCGATCCCTTGCAGATTAGTGATGCGCACATTTACTTGATTTTGGTCCTCTATATTACCTCTATGTGTTGCGCACATTTACTTGGTTTTGGTCCTCTATATTACCTCTATATTATATCACCAAGCCAGCCTTAACGGCCCGGTATTGCCAGTAATGGTCTGACAGTAAAGTCAACAACCGACTAGGTCCCCCTATAGTAACTTTCTTCGGCATCGGCAGCGATATTTTACCCGCATGTTTTCAAGAAGACGGCCCGAACGACTCAGCAATTATTTTTACAGACGAGTGTCTATTTATTGCCAAGACGGTCCAACGCTGTCCACAGTCCCCCTCATGTTCGTACCGACATCTAATTCTCGTTCGCATTTTCTATTGCATTTCCTCGTCTGAAACGGCTGCCTATTCATAATAAACAGTCCGTCCGGTGCCCCTCCGTTCTGCTCCCTACACTCCGGCCGTCTCTCGCGGTCCCCGGCAGAGCCAGCTGTGCGGGTGGGTCCACACACCGGCCGTCTCTCACGGTCCCCTGCAGAGCTAGCTGTGTGGGTGGGTGTCTTGTCCCTTCGAGGTACCACCAATATCACCATAACGGTCGCTATTGCTACCTAACCACTATACCCTCCCACCAACAGACTAAACATAAATGATGCGACGCACCAACGTACACATGTTCCAAACCCTCGGCAGTATCACCAGACACGTGCCAACAGCCAACCCCACTCCGACAAAAAACTAAACAAGAATAATACAAAGCACCTACAAAATTAAGAAACACTTTCGGACGCCGGAGGGATCAGCCCACCCTAGTAGTGGCCGGGAGCTAGTTAGTTCGTCTTGGGGTAGATGAAAATTATTTGTGCGATCTGAAGCTATAATGGGATGGCAGCTAGAAAACTAGATAGCTAATGACGCACACGGTACGACAGCACAGTATCTACCATCTTGAAAGAACAGCCACATCTTGGAATGGGTAGTCGTATGTCGGATATACATCGATCAAACAACGCTCGAAAACAAGGCGGCAATCATCCTTGCTCCTAGATATGATTTCGGGGTCCAAAGCCAAACACGCGTCCGAGCACGTGCAAGGTAGTCAAAAGGATCCTTTAGAGGTCGATGAAAGCAACCCCCGGAATATCGTCAGGACAATCGGCCATCCAGCTCGCCTCGATCTCGTCGTCGTCCCTACACAACCAACGCGATTGGACGAGAGGAGTGGGCCAGGGGGCGGGGGGGGCGTAAAGTTGAGCCCAGGATCCGGTAGTAAATCAATGGGGTCAATAAAGCAAATTGAAGTAGAGTATTTGAACAAATTGAATACCATAATTGTAGCATGAGATACATGTTCTACCCGAGAAAACGATCTGCACTACGAACAGGTAGGTCGCCATTTAGGCGAAGCCTGTGTCTATCATATACTACTGTTTTGAAAGGTAGCGCAACATCGTGCAAACACATCCATCCCACGATCTATCTATTACCTAATCGCGCGGAATATACGGCTTCTAATCCTCCGATACGACCTAGATCATGCACGTCATCAAATCATCTGCCCTCGAAAATTCGCATCACGAGATGTGAAGTGCAATGTTTGTGCTGATCGTGTGGGTCCGTGGCAAGGATACATACATTCCAAGTGAACACGCTACTCAGCCTCTTCCGACGGATAGAAGGCAAGAATGGGCCTTCAAATCTACTTACAGTGTTTGCGCTGTTCAATCAGGCCAGTGCTATGGCTACAGTAAGAGAGTAGACAAGAAGGGCATAAGTTTCTAGCCCTGCATAGTGTACTAGAACATGGAGCCGCCTATTCGTAATAAAGGCCATGATAACCAATTCCTATTACGGGGGTCCATAGTTAACAGGACCAAATATTGTTAGTAAAAATAGTAAAATATATAGGTTTTTATGTATACCATTGGTTCTATTAACTATGGACCCCCGTAATAGTCCGAACCTCAATGTCACCCGTTGATCAACCCGTATCAACATTGACCGGTATTAAACCTGCAAAAGCAAAAGTGGTTTTGAAGAAAAAAAAGTGTAATACATGATCCAAAAATTCCTGCGTTGTAGTTTTTGGTACCTGGTACCATACATGCTCGCACATACTAATATATCGCGGCCAACATATCCCCAGGATATTCGGACTGTGTCGTAAGTTGTCGTTACACTCTTTTGAGTAATGTGTAGAGCAAAACGCTATTGCGTAGAGAACACCGCAAATAAGTAGAGCACACCGTTAACTCGTAGTAGAGCACACAGCTAGGGGGGGAAGCGATATGTCGCACGCAGCGCTCACCCTTTCTCCTGAACTTCGCAGTCGCCAGAGCAGGTGTTTCCGCAGATGATGCCCTGAGGGTGCCGCATGGCCTTGATGGACCCAACACCGTTGTTCTCGAAGTGGTTGCCGTAGACCTGAGATAAGGGGCGAGAGGGATCGACGACACAAATTTCAGTGGGGACAAATCGACAGCGATACGCAAATGTGACATGCCTACAAAGGCGACCAGCTGTACACCAAGGAAACGATCCGGAGCGATTGCTTCTGATTGGCAATATTCCCACAATAAGATGCTGCCACCACTCTCCCGCGAACATGCCCCCGGTGTCATTGGTTTCGCGGGTAGTTGTTGAATTTTAAAACAACGAAACACATCTAGTGCATACACACATGTACACGGTTGATGCACAAAAAAAAAATGATGCTGAATATGCTCAAGTTGTATTGTTACTACGTTTAGTGGTCATTTGAGTCGCTACAGTTACGAGTGTTTGAATATACAGGTTCGTGAACAAAAAATTGCTGAACGTCACGCGAGTCTCCGCGTGACCGTCCCACGCCCTATTGCGGGGGTCCATAGTGAACAGGACCTATGGTTCACATAAAAACCTTTATATTTACCTATTTTTACTAACAATATTTGGTCCTATTAACTATGGCCCCCCGTTATAGCAACACAGTAACCCTCGAGTGTCCCCGGCAATACAAAGGGGACCCTAGATGTATGAACTCCTTTACGGCAGCATATACCAGCATATGCTTCCGCCGCCAACCCGCCAACCGTCGACCGACAACAACGGCTAGGATGCAGTGGTGGCCATGATTGGCAGTCACGAACCTTGAAACTTATCGGTAATGGTCCTACATGTGCTGGGTACGAGAGGCACAGATAGAGGGAATCAAATCTCACGTGATTGTCGACACCGTAGGTAAAGTCGTCGATGACGTGTCCCCCGAGGCGGACGCCGGCCCCGTCGCAGTTCGCACCGGAGTTGTACCTGAAGCACCAGAAGGGGGGCAACCATTGTCGACGTGCGTATAGTATTAAGTATGCATAAGAGTAGGTATACATGGGCATGACACTCTAGAACAGCGCATGCGATAACCGCTACAAGGAGGTACCGGCTTGAACGTCTCAGACCTGGGACAGACCACGATGAGCATTATCCAAATACCTAATCACGGGAGTACCGTGGGAATCAGGACCCAGAACATACGCAAAAACCTACCAGGTAAACGTATGTGAAAATATGCCATTGGAAACGTAAAGTCGCCATAAAATAAATAAATTCCGAAGATACCCGTCAGAAATTTGCAGGTACAGCTTGCTATGGGCACGTTTCTTGAAACAGAAAGTCCAAACGTTTGCAAAAGCCCGAAAAAAGCAAATATGGGGCCGATATTGGGCCAAGATCGGCTTGAGAAAAACTCAGGCGTATGCTTGGTTCGAAGCGGCGAGATTCCGAATCCTCGACAGACATCGATCGAAAAAACCAACGGCTGCGTCATGAATTCTGAACGAGGTGCGCTCGTTAGGGGCTCCGGCCTACCCTAGGCTCAACGTCTTCACTCATGGCCGGTGGCATTTGGCAGGAGCTGCGCAGGAGTATGATAAAAAAAACAATTGGCCGCTGGTGTGCACATTACAGAAGCAAAAATTCTCCATCCGTCTCCCAAGTAAAAAATAGGCTATATTTCAGGTTTGGGAGGATACCATAGGACGCCACCGGCAAGCTCTCGCCCCCTAGACCATGGATCCACCTGATATCTTCGAGGCCGTCACCAATACTCGTTGGCCTTGCGGGACACAGAGCAGGTTCGACGTGGGCTGAGTCTATTATGCCAAGATCGAACGTCGATCGGCGCACGAGCTGATTTCTATCAG
This sequence comes from Macrocystis pyrifera, assembly GCA_031763025.1. NCBI lineage: Eukaryota > Phaeophyceae > Laminariales > Laminariaceae > Macrocystis > Macrocystis pyrifera. Next base: position 8,998,627 of record JASSKH010000002.1, on the reverse strand, counting down.
CGCGCTGACAATTTGCAACGAGAAAAATACAAATTGCGCCGCCTGCAGCCGTTCGAAAGAGAAAGGTTAAATCAAAAATATGTTTTCCCTTTCTTCACACCACGGCGGTGGGAGGATATTTTCGGCTGTTCTTACTGAGCAGTGTGATGACTACGATGTTTCGTCATAGATGATCTAGTTATTGTTTAGCGAAGCGTAAAAAAATGTAAAGGAAATAAGTTGCTATTTAAAGGCCGAAATATTCCTGCCAGAGTGGGTCCTGGACCCATTAGCGTTTGAATGCCATCAGAGTTGTTGTATCGTCCGTATTCGTGAAATGCTGTAAGCCATGGGACGCTATATCCGCTTGTACTTCAAGCTTCCGTCAAACGACAGCGTTCCGGCGAGAGGTACAGATATTCCGCGGTACTACGAGGAGTGAAAACGCTGCTCGCGCAGTTGTGTGTGTATACAAGGCTGAACATCAGTCGTTCCGCACGAAATCAACACCCGGTGCAACTTCTTGCGATGCTTGCATGATAAACGGCATTCAATGCGTGCGGCTACGTCCTTGGACATGCTGTATGCTGTACAGTAACCACCCCACCTGTCTCAGTTGGCAGAATCATACCGTGCAACACTGTAGAAATAGTAAGCAGAACCATGTGCTGGAACACTGTCATACCAGTGTTGCACGGTTAAGGTCTGACTACCGAGACACGCAGGGGTCGGTACTATTTTGAAAAACATATATATATCCCAGCTCGTCAAATTGCTGTTGAACGCGCCGACATCGCAACACGACGCACCGGGGGTTGTACCCGTCGAACGGTTTACCGTTAGTGACCAACCGAATGTATTATACAGCTTGAAAGAAGGAGCTTCCTATAATTTCAGGCATATAATGATTGAAATGAGACCACTGAAACAAGTACATTCTACGTAAGTAGTTGAAAAAGGCTTTTTATCATCAATGATACCTGAACGTGTTCTCGTTGCCGCGAGAGTCGTAGCAGCCGGACTCGTCGTCTAGCTGCTCCTGGCACTCGTTGTACTCGATTACGTTGAACGAGGCGCCTTCCTTCACGTCGACGCACTCGTTGCCGCGAGGGATTAGCTCGTTGCCAGTGACAAGGTTGTAGTTGCTCTCGTCGGGCCCGTTGGTGATCCTGGTGCCAACGCCATCCGTCCACTGTAGAACAACATCACAAGCACCAGGAAAAAGTTGGAAAAAAATCGACAAAAGATAGATAGGCGTGAGAGGGGATCAGGGGGCGGCCTGCACTGGTTGATCCTTGTTTGTAAGCAGTTTTCTCGGCGTTGACTCTACTACTGAAAGTGAGTTCATACATTCGGTCGGTTTTCGTCTCGACACAAAACTTCTTGTTGGTTTTTTACTACTGTAGTAGCATGTTTCCGATCCGCCTGAGCGCTTCACGTCCCGTCAGCTTTCTTCTTTCTAGTGGTGACCACAGAAGATCTTGATAGTATTTACAAGTAGCCTGCTTGTAAGGGGTTCTCTCGGCGTGGACTCTACTACGTGAGTTCATGTATTCGGTCAGTTTTCGTCTTGATTCTTGTGACCACAAGAGTTCTTGTTGGTTGTTACTGGTATTAATAGCATATTTTCGATCCGTCTGAGCACTTTACGTCCGGTCAGTTTTCTTCTACATCTATAGTAGTGACCACAGCAGATTTTGATAGTTTTTACAAGTAGTACTTCAGGAGGCCACACAACGGAAGAGACCCACCCACGAACAACACAATGTAACAACAGCTACAAGAGAACAACCCCGTACCGATCCCCGCCAGAGCTGTCGCACCTCAACGCACCCCCAACTCAACCTACCCTATGACAATACCGCACCTGATTGCTGGAGGTTCCGATGTAGATGGCCTCGCCGATCTTTCCGTCGAACTGGTATTGGAAGTCGTAGATGCCGCAGTCCTCGATTATGTTGTTCGAGATCACAGCGTTAGTCACGAAGTTCCTCATTCGGATGCACTCCATCCTGCCAGATCAATAGCACATCAGACAAAACGGCGCGTAGGTATTGTGGGTATTGAATGAAGTTCAGCAGTCCAACATGGGACGCCAACGACTATTGTTTGCCACGAAGCTACTTCGCGGGCACTCGCACAGTTGTAGTCTTCCATAATTAACGCCAGCTGGATTGGTACGGGCGATATCTGGGGTATTGCGATATTACATGTATTCGGTTGAACAGCTCCACCATGAAAAAAACAAAAACAACGTACCCGCAATTGCGGATGTGCATTTCGGTGACGTGGAAGCCGATCAGAGAGCTCTTGACCGTGGTTCCGTCGATAGGCAGGTCGGTGGGAGCCTCCTGGCCCTCGACGAATATGCACTTGTCCACGTAGTCCTCTTCTTTGTCCAGCCCGTTGAGGTGTCCGTCGATCGTGAAGCCCTGTTCAAACGCACACGGGTTCGAGTTGTGTCGTAATGAGGTGCGAGGGGAGGAGAGGGATACTATTGTGTATGTCTCGCGTGTTGACGCGAGAGGGCATTCAATATCGTGATGAGGTTTGATGGAGGGAGAGGGCTGTTGGGTGTGTCCCGTGTGGGTTCATCCCATATCGTCGTCAAGCGAGGGGAGGTGTACGCGAGGGGAAGGGCTCTTCGGTGCACAGATCCTGCACAGCACCACTAACATGCCCGGCAGGACCTAGATGACCAGATCGGGAGTTAAATTAACCCTTTCAAGACCGCAGTGCTGTTTTGGGGACCAACTACCTAGAATTTGATTGGTTTTGTACCCAACACGGGACTGCGGCTCTAAAAGGGTTAAAACCTACCTGGTACTGCGAATACTGGCACAGAATACCGATATCCTCGGAGCAATACACAAGTGAAAAAGCGATTTTTGTTAACGAGAATAATGAGCGGTGCTAACAGTACCTTCACGATCTGTATCGCATAGATAAAGGCCCTACGAAGCCAGATGGAGTCCAAGTTCTCCACATCGTTGTTTACAGGGCAATATATTAGTCGGGGCCAAGCATGCTTGTTAAACGTACTGGAATATATATTTTTGTGATATGAAGGGGGCTTGATTTATATCCTCAGCCCTCCTATTATTCACCTGGTGTATATTCAGAGTGGGTTGGCGTCGGTTGGCGACGATGCTGTAAAACACGCCTCTAACAACGTGAGCTAGACAGCCGGGGTACCGCGGCGATCGAGTGAGATCTTTTTTTCTCGGGGAGAACCTTCACTCCGCACAAGGGGGATGATTGTATCACGTAGTGTGTACATGGTGGGGCCCCCACGAGGCAGTTGCATAGTAACCCCATTGCTGTGTCTGGAAGTGGCTACACCAGAAATGATATCAACTCATTGACGCTATATGCAAGAAAACCCGTCTCTACAAGCGATTCTTAAATAGTAGAATACAGCTCACCCTTCATGCGACTCGTCCAACACCTCACGGCGCTTCGCGCTTGGTGCAATCAATATATGTGTGGTCAGAAAAAACACAACGTGCTCCGCTCCGGCATTGTAGGGATCCGAGGGTCTACGGTCATACGACTACGGCCTTGCATAATAATGAATACCTCCCCTAACCCTCGATGATAACACACATCCCACCCAGGAGCAAAGCACCATTTCATCAAGCAGATCACACGCTTCCCACCGGACGAAGTCAGCTGGGCAACACAGATCAAAAACCAACTGTCGCTTCGAAGGATTCACAGTACTGCATATGTTCGAAGCGGGCATTGCTTCGGTGCTCGACCGGTGGGTGACTCTCGCCTACCTCTAGAGTGACCCAGGAGTGGCGGATGTCCACCACCTTTTGATCCCACATCAAGGCCCTGTCTCCGCTGAAGGCGCTGATGACGGCACCCCGGCCCCCCTTGATCACGAGGGGGTTGCCTTCCGTGCCCTGGTGGAGGGCCAACAGAAAAAAAAATAACTCAAGGCATTATACTACAATTAAACATCCAAGTTTTGCGAAAACGTCTACAAATGCTAGGATCCTATTACGTTGTTTACACCCCACGTAGTGGTTGTTCAGGGCATGCTTGCAGAACAAATAGACAAACAGACCAACAGACTACTGCCTTCGATCTACAACGAAAATAACGATGATATTGTTATGTCCACCTGATAATATTAGGCTAAAAGTGTTTGCCATGAAACCTACTCATTGTTTTGCAGGAGACGACAGAGCTGTTCAGGCCGGCAAAGATCGGAAGATAGTACTGCGAAGGAGCTCTATCGGGTAAAAAAAAAAAGCAAAAAACGCCACAGAAAAATCGTTCAAAAAGGGCACCAACGTTTCGCGTCAAAATGGAGTAGGTATAACGCCATTAGCTGATGGCTACAAACACATATTATATGTCAATTGACAAGCAAGGTGTACCCAAAACAGAAGCGCGATCTTACGCGATCTTACATAGAGGAGGGCGACGTATATTGCCTCGTGTAAGCGGAAAACAGAACGATAGCCGCCAGAGCAATCAGTTTTCAACCTTTCCGGGGCTAAAGCTCATGCGAACGTCAACATCGAACTGTTCCTCCCCCCATACATATAGTGCACCCGGCAAAGCTGTCCAGTAATCACATGCTCACCGCGTTCATTGTAACGATTGGCTCGCGATACAGTCCATCCGCCAGAAAGATTGAGTCACCCGCGCCGGCCATCTTCAAGGCTTCCGTGAGAGACATGGGGTTCCCCTCCGGGTCCACTTGGTACTCAGTACCGTCGCCGTTGTTCGTCGGTGCCGGATTCTTGGGATTCGACGTTGTCTGAGCCGACGTCTCTTCTTCGATTATGAAAGGCAACCGAACGACGGGTGAGGATGGTCACATGTTAGAGTGTAAGATAGTGCAACATATTTTAAAAGTAGGTTTAAATATTTGTTTTATTTGACGAAATTTCGCTCTGACTCGCTTAATTTGTTTTTTTACTTTCGTTTCACTACACACATTAATTAAGCTGTTTTGTTAAATGTCTTCAAATCGTTCCGTTTCCTTAGTTTTTTTGCTGAATTTCGACATGGTATCGGATTTTGAGTTTGGTTTTCCCTCACCACCATGAGCCGCAACCCCCTAGGCACAACCCCTGCGCAGCGGTGTCACAACCGTTAGTAAAGCCGTACTTACATGACAGGTCTCGTGGAGTAGAGAGATACTGCCGAACGTAGTAGCACAATCATAAAAATAGTTTGCATATCGAACGATTTTTCCAAAGCGACATTAGACCGGTCAACAAAAACAAAAACAAAATCGATACGATCTTGATGTTTGCTACATGGAAGCTTTTGCTCAATGTGTTTCTTCACAGGTAACACAGGGAGTCTAACAGTAGGGGATGGAGGGTAAAAGCACTTTTGTAACGACATATCGAAGGCTCAATAGTTCGATAGAAAAATTCTATACGATACGCTCCTGTTCGAGAAACCCCAACACCAAGCAGGACGCGTCGCACCTTCTTCCTTTTTTTCTTCGTCGTAATCACCACCGTCATCTATTATACACGGCGCGGCCTTTGTGTCGCTGCACATCTTTCCGCTGATCTCGATTAGGCTTGTGCAGCAGAGGTCCTGTCAAGAGTTTCCGCAAGGGTCGGAGCAGCCGAGCGTTCGTCAGGTCGGGTGGTTGCCACGGGCTCAGACAACCGAGATGACACGTATACGACTCTCTGTTCGCCAGCCGTGAATAGAAGCGATGACACACCACGAGATGTCGTCAAGAAGGTACGTACCATACAAGTGTGGATGTGCGTGTTCGTTGGGGGCTGAGCAGCTGAGCGAATATATACTGTGCCTGTCTGCCAGGCGAGTCCATGTGTCACACTCAAGCCTGGCGTTTTCGAGGCGTGTGCATGTGTGGGGAGCTGAAACAAATGATTGCGTAGGCTGCCGCGCATCCATCAGACGAGTGCGTGTGAAGCATAAATTGTTTTTTTTATCACTTTGCCAATGATTTTGCCTGGACGCCGATGTACTACATTGTTCTTAAGTGTGGGATACTGGTACCTATTTTCGTCGACAGTGGATGTTTGTCTCTTTACGATGCATGTCTCCTGACACATTTACTCAACATTGCATGCATCGGTACAGCAGCGTCAACTCTTTAGTGTCGGTATGTGCCAGGCCAACATACCGGCATTCCTGCGCCACCGCCACTGTTACGCACACTACCACGCTAGATAGTCCCGCCTGTGCCAATCAAATACACCCAACATTATATCGAGTACCAGCAAATATCAGACCTGAAACATACCGGTACCCCCTTGGGTTTGTGGTGGATGAGTAGAGAGGGTGCAGTGGCCCACGACCGAAAAAATATGGCGGGAGAGTGCACAGTGGGATCGTCTAAGCTGCAGGCGGTTTCACGACCAAAAACCACGAAGACGAAAGCACAGAGGAGATGGCCACGCCGTTCATTGAAAGGACACGAGAAGAGTAGCCGCAATGAGATTGGGCGGGGAATTGGAGTGGCAGGCGTACGTAGTGATGCCGGCGCTGACGGAATGCAGCACCAATCGAGTGAGAAATCACAAACTAACTGACCTCGCCGCCAGGGCGTTGGCTGCATCCGACCCCTCCGCATTCCCCGCATTCATCTGCGCAGCAAATTTCGCTCTGCTGGACACCCTGAAGGCCGTTGCTGCAAGAGGCGGCTGCATTCAAATATTTGGCACAGCGGGAAGAGGATGAACACCAGCAGGCGGGTGTGTGTGTGTGTGGGTGGATGAGTGAGCTCTGCAAGTGTTTTTTGCTGCACCCAGCTGCCCAAGCCAAAGCCATCACTCACGCGCGCGAGGTTGGCATTGCACATCGTAAATACGGCTGTAGCTCGTCGAGGCATGTTTGTCCATGTGGTATACCTACCGAATCACTGGTTTAATTGCATGTGGCGTGAGATCTTGTATTTTATGTCGCATTATTTTTGTCGAGTGGAATTCTGTTTTCATTGCGTAGTGCGAAGCGAAGTCAGGCGATCTCGCTTCTTCCCCTCGCTGTGTATATTGCTCCTGCCGTCTGTTCTCTACAGATCATCGGCCTCATGTTGATAGTCCTATCCGGCGAAGCCGCCGACCTACGAACAGCACGTGCTGTCGAACCATGGCGTATTTCGCAGAAAACACGGTGTCAATGTCGATATCAGGCTCACCGTATGGGCTACCGTAGGCGATCCTCCTTTAAGGGGCCACAGTGCGTTTGTGGTTAGAGGTCCCACACATCTCAACGTCCCTTAGGCGGAGGTAAGAGTCCTTGCCCCTACATGCTGTATAAAGAGGTCGCGGACGCCGTAAATATCCTTTCTACGGATGCTTTCTTTTTGTGGGGTGCCTTGAACGAACTCTTGTCATGCCCAGTGCGCTTATTTTAACCTATTTTATATTTTCCCGCTGATGACTACGTTCTTTAAATACCACACTACGCTACAAGGTATGTACCAGTGGTAATGACTTGCGCCTGTGTGCACGTACCGTTATGCTGAATGCCTACTGCGTCGGGCTTTCCGGCATGCCTGAGTGGTTGCGCCGTGCTGTTCCTGGCTTTGCCGACCGATTTCCCTTGGTGTTCCTACCAACAAAATTCACTGTGAATATCAGTGTCTACTTGTGGGAGGAGGAGCGCCATCAGAAACCGTCACAACGAGAGCTCACCGGCGGACACGTGTAGGCAAGAGAGGCCCACCAGTCCCAGAAGCACACATTCGACACGCATGGTGAGTTTGTGTCGAGAATCTCCGATGCACCTGCAGCTGCTATCAGCAACAATGACGAAACGCGACACGCGCCGTACGGCATCGAAATGAGGAGGGGGTGGGGGGGGGGGAAGTTGGATGCACATGTTGCTGCTGGAGTTCGGGGGAACGGAGGGGATTCGCAGTAATCTCACATTGATATGAAAACCCGGGTTGTGATACATTCTTCTAACAGTTGGTCCTTTCAGCATTGCGACGCGCTCGTCTTTCACGCCGGATCTTCTGTAATATTAATTTTGTTTTTGAAAACGGAAGCAAGCCGGATTTTACGCCGGTAACAAATCCCATCACATTGTTAATCGATCGTGATTTTTGTTTTATTTCAAGGGAGAATAATAAAAAAACAGAATATAACTGCGAATTTGAACTCCACGACACAAAGCAAGTGATGCACGCCGAGATCGGCGATCAACCTTCACCACCAGACAGAATGTGGAACCTCCCGGGGAGCTGCGTAAGGCATTTCGTATTCACTGGACCAGCAAGGAGCTCTTGCGGCCGTCGACAGCAGCCCTTAATGTACAGAAAGCGCCTTCTCTACAACATGAACTCCAGGATTCCTGTCAGATAGATGTTCTGTGTGGTACGTAGTGCAGCAGGCAAGTACGAGGTTAAGGCCGCCCCATGTGGGCCATGCTCCAACCATCATATATTTATATTCTGTTGCGACACGCATTCATTTTTCGACAGTAATTCACCGACAGACGGGCGGGGCACACATGTCCCACACAAAAACCTCAATACGAATCCGTGCGCAAAAGGTTTCCGAGTCAGACGTAACCGGCGAGTACGAGGTAAATTATACTTACTACTGCTGTATGTAGTTGCAGCAGCAGTAAAGGTACTACAAGTAAGTGCAAGTACACACTACCCCCGCCAAGGGTCTTCTTAGTTCGCGGTTGCAGCCCGAGTTTATGGCCTGCCGATGCGGTAATTCTGGGTACTGTTGCTACGTGGCCGTGCTGTGCCTGGATCCCTGATGATCGAAGCACGGGGTATCTTTGTGGCTCGAATATTAACCACAATTGAATAAGCAAAATATATACTGGTATGGCGCATATATAGACCGGAAGGAAAACATGCACGCAGACTGGTGGCAGTTGCCCGCAACAACTGATCACCATCCAAGGAAAACCACATAGGTGTTCAAGTCTAACACAATGTCGTTGTATCCGAGTTTTCGTTATGAATGGGGTACTAACGGCCGGTCCAACGGGGGCAAAAAAAGAGAAAAAAAAACGACATAAAAAACGAAGAGCAGAATTTAATAGGGTGTTTTCGTCGGTGAACATATCCAAAAATGATGTCTCTCCGGATTGGCATGAATTTAAGATATTGTCGGAAAACGAACGGATGGGTGCCGATGTGTAAAAATTTCAAGGCTTATCACAGTGACTGAGAATCAATCGTGACGGGACGGGACGGGACAGACTTGACTCGTTAGGGGGGATTTTTTTTTATGAAAACAGGACGATAAAATGAGGACACAAAAAGTTGGCGCGACGGGCCAGCGGGTGCCAAATTTGTCGACCGGACGGAACGGTAAATATCAACGGGGCTGATTTTCACGATGGAACGGGATGGTAAATGTGTGTCCCCTCGGCGGGACGGGACGGTAAATATATTTTCCTCGGCGGGACGGGACGGTAATTTTTTTTTCCTACGGCGGGACGGGACGATAATTTCCTTTTTCTTCGGCGGAGCGGGACGGTAAATATTTTTTCTTCTTCCCCGCCGCAAGGTCGGCGCGGTTGCATGGGAAAAATTTCCCGCACACTGCTGGTTTTGCGAAGGGAGTCGTCCCGACGCAGACGTTTTCTTGTCGACACGCGCAGCCCAAGCCCCGAGAGGTTCTACCACTACACGGGCGACGTCTTATGATTTCTTCCACCCCTGCCCCAAGCACTGTTGTTGCGTTGGCAGCTCATGGTGGCTGTTCTGATGGTTGTGCTTGCGCTCTGTGTTACTGATGGTCGTGGATGTGGAGGTGGTGGCGGCGGCGGTGGTGATTCTAGTACCGCTGCTGGTCGATCGACCCCGCCCGTGAGATAGGCATCCATGGTGTCCGTGCCAGTCACACCAAAGATGTTAGGAGACAGCCCTTTTATCCCTTGACAGACAGCAACTTTGCATCGACAGTGACATGCTTTGACTGACACGAAACTACTAGGTTCTAATGTGTAACACTCCGCCCTACATGCTTGACAGCGCAAGTTTTGCTTTCCGCTTGATGGCATGTCTCCTGGAATCTTTTTGGGCCACACCAGTCCTGGTGTGATCGTGAGTTGAGTGGTCTCTGTGCTGTTTGTGTGTGGTGGCGAGCCTGTGGCAGGTGTTGTGTTACATGATATTCTGCTTTCAGTTGCGAGTAGAAATATGGAGCATGAAGATTCTTTAACATTAAAAGAAACGAAAAGAAAAAAACAACACCACCAGGTATACTTACTACTTGGTAGAAATTTTTACTATTTTCCGTGTATGGTAATATTTGCAGTTGCTTACCTTCATTTGAATATTTTTGAAACAAATCATCAACCAGCTGCTGATCAACACAACCAGCACCGCTTTTTCTAGCAGAAATAAAGCAGCAATTTCATACCACTGACCAGGTAGTATATTATATTATATGCAAGACGATGAAAATACGTCATCTGTTAGTTCGACTGACCAATAAGTGAACAGTTGATACAATTTGCAAGCTGGGTAATACGCCTACTACTATTCTATACGTATGCATAGTATTATCGGGGCACGAGAAAATGCGAGTTTTACACGTACGGAAGAAGTTTGGGCAACCAATCAGATCAACGCGGGTTACTTGCACGTAACAACTGGATAGCCTACGAATGGTTCGTAGTTGCCGACCAGCGAGCTATACACGTTGTCAAGCAGAGTCAGAGCTACAAGAGTAAATGTGTGATACAGATATATCTGGTTGAATTCGAAGACGACTTTGTGTTGAGCGCTCGATCTGATCTGTTTGAACGCTGACTGAGCAGGCAGGGTTTTTCCCTAGCCAGACACTTTTTTTTTTTTTTCCCGATCGAGGGACCTTCCTTGGAGAGACTCGTTCGTGGTGTCCTGTGGGTGTGCAAAATTCAGTTATAGATGGGAGTTGCGCACATTCATGATAACACATGTATTAATAAAGGAATTACTATTGAGTTTGGTACAACTCGAAATTTCTTGATTAATTTCGTAATTCGTGGTGGAAATGGATGGGAGTAGACGTCCACGAATATTTCTTGTAGGGAAAGGGGCAAGTTATGTCCGCCGGAGGCTGTGCCACGATGGGACGGAACCATAATTTCCTACGGGAGAGATTTAATCGGCGGGACGGAGTTTTCGATGTCACGGCGGGACGGGACGGTAATTTGTCGGTGCCACGGCGGGACCGGACGGTAATTTTTCGGTGTCTCGGCGGGACGGGACGATAATTTCCAACGGGAGAGATTTTATATGCGGGACGGCATGGTAAGTGACGACGGTCAGGGATTTTGTCGGCGGGACGGGATGGGACGGGACGGCGGGACCATTTTGACGACGGTTTTGCCGTCCCGTCCCGTCCCGCCGTTACCGCGGTTTGCGTCCCGCCGAAATCACCGTGATAAGCCTTGGAATGATTTACAAGTGCGTGGTATGCTGTACCAATCTCATATACGATGGATGAGCGCTGTGCGCTGTGTACCCGAATCAAACGTTCGTTGCTGCCGTTGTCGTGGTGTTCCTGAGTGCGTGAGGTGACTTGATACACAGCGCTGCCGCGAGCCCTCCAAAAAAGGGCACCGCGCCGAACCCGACATCAGCACAGCAAAGCCTCAAAGCAGCAGAGTGAATACAGTAAACCTTCTGGCGGCCTGCGTTTCATCGCTTCTCCGTGCTCTGCCGCTCTCCCAACACGTAGCAGCAAGGAACAAAAACAAGCAGTCAGAAACGACACAACAAGATAGATGCTGTATGTGCCTGCTGTATGTACAGTACGTGTGTACTCGTACTTTTACCCCAATAAAAGTAGCTTTCGTGGTACCAAGGTTCCAGGTATCGGTATATTATGATCGCGATAGAAGAGAAGAGCGCGGCTTCGGACACACTACGCACGAGAACCGAGAGAGAGGCAGGAGAACCACCAGAGAGAAATGCAAGCGTGTTTGATTCTCAGAGGAGCTGCACCCGGCAACCACACAGCTAGACGTGGGTCGCCTGTCTCGTCGGAGCTCGCCGAGGAAGAGTTTTCCGCGGCCACATCTCTGCATACAGCTGTAATAGCTGCTGCTGCTACGGGTCTTTTATACAGCAAGGTCAACGAAAAAAAAAGGCGCAAAAGCGCAGGGAATCCGCCGATTCCACATCACCAGCCCTGTCCCCCACCGTGAAATATGGCTCAGACCGCACGCCTATTGCACTGGGGCCGTCTCGCCACGGGCCGTTGGGAGGTCAAACGATGTCGCGAGGCAACGACGCAGGCGCGTGTAATCAGATGGGCAGCCAGCTCCATTGGGTCGCGCCTGTACAGTATTCGTCGGGGTTTTTTTTTATAAATTTTGAACTACGTCATCTGTGAGTTCGACTGATTAAATAGTTGATACTCAACTTTGCAAGCTGCGTAATACGCCTCGTCTATATTCCATTTTTACCTAATTTTACAAGTATTGTGATAAACCGAGCGCGCGTATTCTATATGTGATTCTTTGTCAAAGATATAGGCCAGCGGCTCCCCTGGATGCTGCCCGGGTCAACAGGACAATTTTAAATAATCATTCTGCGCACTGATATTATATAACCGGAACAAGGGATATTAAAATGATGTTGCAACATGTTGAAACTTATTCATTTTTACGAAAAACAAAAGTCTGTTCGTTTTACTTCGTATTTTCTCCGTTTTTTCCCCCCCGTTTAAATACCCGAGCTACTATGCGCGGATCAATGAATGCTAGAATAGTAGTGTGCGGCTGCCTGTCGCCTGGGGAGATGTTCTGCTATGTGGTATTTTTTTAGTTCCGCGTACGAGCCAAGTGTACGTTCATCTGCCTTAGAACGAAAGATGCACACGACCACAAAGCAGCAGCAAGTAACGCAAGACGCTGCGAACAGAATCTGTTGCAAACAATCCAAGGGCTTTGGTTGGGTGGAAACAGCACAGCCACTCGAACAAATCCTCTTCTTTCTGGTGTACGTGGATGCGGAACTCTTTACTCGTACAATGATGTCACACCCGTAGGTGGAAGTATATAGACTGGTGCTGGCATAATATAGAGTGTCTGCGCAAAAGAAAGAATATTACGAATTTTGCTTATCTATTTCCCCGTTACCGACGACTAAATCAAATATCCTAATCAAATTTGCATAAAAATGACGAAGTTATGCATTTTTGGATAGCATATTATACTAGAGTTCAGGTCGGTATCTCTTCTGAAAACGCTCTGATATGATATATGATATATTTGTAAAAAAAAAGTGATATATGATATGATATGATATATCCTCCCAAGCGCCCGAGAATCTCCCGAGATCCACTTTTTTCTTCGCGAAGTTCATGGCTCTAGCTAATCTAGCTCGAACACAAGGAGCCATCATAGCTTGTCTGCTGTAGTCCACAGCAGCAGTCGTTCTCACGGCATGGTCTTCTTTGTGGTTCGCGTTGAAGTTGGAGTAGTCACTGCTGTTTAATCGTTATAACGATGATTTTCGTATTTCGGCTTGCTTTTGTGTTATTAATATTATTATTTTATAAATTTTGAAATACGTCATCTGTGAGTTCGACTGATTAAATAGTTGATACTCAACTTGCAAGCTGCGTAATACGAGTAAAAAGAAAGGCGGAGTGAAAGGCGGAGTGCTGCTGTTGATTTCAGGGTGAAGATTCTAGTATGTGGTGTCGTCAGTGTTATATTGCAGTCTTCATGATACTCTATTTTGAGGACAAGCGGTTGAAATTGTCTGGTGATTGCACACAGCTAGCTGCTGTGCATGCCTTGGGCCCGAGGTATTCCTGTGATTGTTGCGTGCGTAATGCTTTATAGCAATGTGCGCCTTGTTTATTCCGTGGAAGCGAAATATATGCTGTTGCACCACCATGTACGTACGTACGTGGTACGTATGTACCCCTAGTATAGATGGTATTTTATAAAAAACTAAGAAAGCACGTTACAATAATATAGCCTACCAGGTACTATACTGCTGTATATGGTATAGGTGTTGTAGGCGAGCCTGGTAGAGGAGTTAAATATATACTAAATACCAATTAAAAAAAATGTAAAGGTTTCCAACAACTATATATAATAACTCTCGGCATCATGCCACATGAATACATTATTAGTACTGACTGACGCTATACGGGTAATATGTACGGTTCGCCCTACTATTACTGACTGACGCTGGACACATGTTTGACTATTGAAATATGTGCTTACCAGCAGTGCAACAAGAGCATTACACCCCACCCCAACCCAAGAACGTCCTTGGCTACTGCTGTGTGGCCTCAAAGAAAGCTGAAATCGTGACTTTTATTCCGTATCATATCACATATGATATGATATACAGATATATCATATCACGGTTTTTTTTGTGATATTGATACGCTTATATCATACCACATATCGTATAGTAGTTGAGAATCCAATATTTAGCTGTTTTTCGTCTACGATTATGCACATGCCGAAAGGCTTTCGATGATGGTTACCTTTCCGACGGAAATCCTTGATAAACAAAAATATTATGCGCAGACACTATTAATTACAGATTATACGAGTAAAGTGCAGTCGGTACAATAGTTGATATTTATTGACACACATCAGCACTACGAGGTATTCGATCATGCAGCACTGCTGCTGTTGCTTGCTGCAAAAAAAACAGCACGTACGAAGCAGGAGGTTGAAGCTGCTGTTGGAACGAAACCCAAATATTATAGGTATGATACGCTGCCTCTCGTGCCCGCTATACCACTGACGCTGCTGTGCTGCTGGAACACCTGTTGTACAGAACACCACGACAGATCGTGAGGCAGCGGCGTAAGCACGCATCGACTACTAGCTTGCAAGCCTGAACTACTGTGCCTTTACCACTGACGCTGCCGTGCTGCTGGAGAATCGCTTCCACAGAACACCACCGCAGATCGTGAGGCAGCGGCGTAAGCGAACCATTCATAATCGTGCCTACTACCACGCTGCTGGTGGTGGTGCCAAAGCTCACAGAGACAACAACATCCATCCGTTGTCATCCATGCCAGCAACAACAGCAGTTATCACCGCCACGCCTGGTCTGTGTTTTGACCCCTCGAACAGGAGATGCTCACAATACAGTCTCAGTATAGACCCGTCGCTAAGAAAGTGCCTAAAAAGAACACAACGCTCATTTTTGGGGGAAAGCTATGAAAATTGGGTTGGAGAAAAACGGCTCAGTGGTGAACTCTACACTCAATCCTATATATTAGCCTATATGCTCTAGGTTGTTCGACGATGGCGCCCCAATACTAATCTCAGGCTTGCCCAGTTTAGGTGTTTCTTGTTGGCGGGCCTATATTATTAATAGTGTACTGCTGAAGACTCCATCATCAGAGAATTTATAACAACAGGTAGGCCACTACACAGCAGCAACAGCAGCAGCAACAGCAGCAGCTGCAGCAGCAGCGGCAGCAGCTCTGTAGTACGCATGTACCAGGACACAGCAGCAACGGTTGTAACAGGGTACCAGCAACCTGGTCCTAACGATAATAATTTACACGCCACATAGTTTGTGGTTTGCGGATAGATCATCGTCTACTCCAGAATAACAGCTTAGCTGCATACAGCACTTGCTCGAGGAGCCGCGACAAGGTGCGCCGTACCTTTGCTGGAGCTGGACCTACGTTCACTACAGCTTTTGCTTGTTGCGTGTCCTGTACATTTTATGTCTTGTGTGCGATAGAAGCGGCGGTGTATCTTCATCTTTTGAACGTAACATATATATTCGTAGTTTCCCGTTTTTTTGGGGGTGTCTAAATATACGTTCGATTTGTCCACCACCCCAGGGTCCCGGCATTCAGTGATTGATGGTTGAGTGGTGGCGAAGTACCTGGTACGTGGTACTGTATAGCTTAGGTCGGGAAAGATGAGTTGATTATTTGTCATCACATACATAGGGTAGACTGACGAGAAGGCTGTTCTGCGGTGCGCGCAAAATCCTAGGCCCGGGCAGCAGACTACCTACTGCTGTACCATTATACGATTACCAGTCAGCGTACATTTACATCGAGAAGAGAGAGGTCGTTCTCCCTTGCAGTCACAAGGGAGCACGTTACTATTCTTATTATCTCAATTCCGGCTATTCCGACAGCAAAATTCAGGCGAAAAATAAAAGGTGTCAAATCATCATAAGATGATGGACCTCAGCGGGTCACCTTCGCGATGTGGGTATAGCGCCACTGCTGCTATACGCAGTACTTGTGAGGGCTGGCGAGGGGTTTTTGGCCCGTCGCCATCAGCAGACCGGCTGCACTCATCGCAAGGCCGCCTGTTCAGTTCGTATCTGAATGATCAACATCTCTGGTGTGATGTGCTCACGGATTCGAGCTCCATGAAATACATGTGTACACTCCCAACATGATTGTCTTACGTGTGATGGTTGTTCGTTAGATACTATGGTCCCACACACACAGCAATCGCTTCGACAGCAGTACGTATAGCACTCCGACTGACCTTCCTTCTTTGCTCGTCTCAGCTGACTGGGAACGATCTCCACGCGAACACTCGCTGACTGCGCCTTGACTTGTTCAGATGTCTGACAGATGCTCTGATGTTTTCCGGTCCTGGGCAGACGATAAATGTTGTGACGGACGAGGGGGCGGGGGTTCACCGAGAACGACGAGCCTCGGACAAATCTACCGGGTTTCGTGCATGTAAATCTCCGGTCAACGATACTGCTTGCTTTATTCAAATCCCAACAGGAATTAAAAATCACATCTTCATCGTTCAACGTGAGTACTTCTTCTTCGATAAACATTTTCTGGGAATTTGTTCTGCGGAATTATTGTTTGCCAAGTTGACAACCATTTAGTTCCGAAATATCCAACGCCCGGAATGAAGTCTCCCCGACTGACGCATATCCGTGCACAGTAGTATTTTTAGGTACGCTAGTCTTGGGCCTTGCTCTTCCTTCATATTCAACGTTGTTGTTGGTTCCGTTCATAATCGTCGTCATTATATTAATAGTATGTGTCGCCGCCAAGTATATCATGCATCATTTACATACCTGGTAGCAGGTACTGTAAAAATATGACATACCAATAAGAAAGCGCAGAAACAACTCCGACAACTTTATTCCCTCGTCGCTTCACGCCCTATAGGCAGGGTGGTAGCGGTAGAAGCGCCACCCCTTGCTACACACCATGCATAATGTAAGAAGACTTCCGACGATGTACGTTGGTAGCAATGCTATTACTAGGCCGTTCCTCCGGCGGCAAGCACGATGAAAAAAAGCCTATACTCACGAGTCGCGTGAAAGTAGAAAATATAGGGCCCTGGGGTTCTGCAGAAAACGAGGTGTATTATTTCTGTCGAGAAAGGTTGTTTCATACCCAACGAGGATACCCGGTATACCCTCCAGCTCGCCGGTCCGGGAATATCCAACCCGTGTACTGGCGAGTATTTCCGTCCATTTGGGCGTTTACCCGTGTATCCGTTTTTGAGCGGAATACCCACTAAAAAAGCCGGTACCTGGATTCCTGGGGCCCAAGGACTCGGCAAGCATGAGAAGTGTTACCTGTTGTCCATCCTGTGACGGATGCTATTGATAATAGTACATTGTAACAGCAGTAGCAATTGCCGGAAACAATACTCTCGCAATTGCGGGCAGTTGGCAAGAGGACAAAACGCCAATATTGTGTATACTTATTATAACGTTTCCTATGTGGTTCGATTTTTGAGCTTCAGATTTTGACCCGATGGCATTTTCAGAGATGATGAGCTTGACAAATCGAAAGGGTCTTCCTATCTATGCGGAAAAATCAGATTTATTGTGCGTGTAGAGATTTGAGCAAACGCCTAGACCAACTGCTGTTTTTGTGATTTGGCGCCGCGAACAGACGTGCTGGGTGCGCTGCCCTGCGCGTAGGACCCAAGCGTCTGAGCCAATTCTGACTGCCTCTAGTGTCTGATGGCGAAGAAACGTGGCGAGTGCGCAAGAGTCAACCTGTCTTGATGTCTTGTGTTTAATTTTGTGACTTGCTGCTGCTGCTGCTGCTGCTGTACAGCTGCAGTATAGTCTACGAGTACGTATCCACGGAGAGGCGCGTGCCGAGTGCGGTTCTCTTGGTCTCTAGGCCTGAGACCGCGCTAGCCGGCTCTAGTCTGGCCACGGAGGGACGCGCCGTCCGCGCGTCGGGCCCGAAGTAACGTCGCTATACAGCTGTATCACCACCCAACTCACCGATCGTTCTGTTGTTGTTTGCTGTCGTGGATAACACTTTGAATTTAGAGAGCATGCCATTCTTTTATTTGAAAATCTGATGACCCAGGTCGTCGGATTTTGGATAAAATCCGACCAAAATCCGACGACTTGGGTCATCGGATTCTCAAATCGAAAAATTTCCGGTTGGATTTTGCATATTTGGGCTGCATAATAAGCAGGGTCATTCGTTTTTGAGTTAAAAAAATACAAATCTGAAGCTCGAAATCGAACCGCATAGGAAACACCCTTAATCAAGTACAACACACAACAAGGACAACGTGAAGTACGTCCTGCTGTGTACGATGTTCTGTTCACGAACCAGTATATGCATTATGACCTGTAAGACAGAGATGCTAGAATATAGACGGCGGAACCTAAAATGATAAAAAAATCGCCACCAAGTGGCACCTGTTGACTATGCGGTTCGGGTTTTGATCTCCATATTTTGACCCGATCGGCTTGTTAGCTGTGCAGTTCACAAACGTCGATTTATTGGTTGCTGTTGTTGTTATTAATAGTTGTTGTTGCTGTTTTGTTTGTTTTCTTCACGTTAAACCGTTCAATCTACCCGTCGAGATCCAGCACAACCAGTGTCCGTGCCGGCTCTTCAATCCTAGAGAGGTACAAGTTCGGTGGTCACAAAGCTACGCCACATAGAGATACTACGTTGCCACGTATGCAGTAAGCACAGCGGGCAATGCACTGCAATGCCATATCATACTGGATACGACAGGCACGACGCAGACATTCCATATAATATAGAAACGAGAAACTAAACTCAGAAAAAAAACAAAAGCAAAGAAGACAAATCGAAAGATAAAAATAAACCATGAAAAAAATATCTCTATATAACAAACCGTCGTACCCCCCCGCAGGGGATGTGGTAGACACTTGAAAATAACGAGCTGCAAAAAAAGGCAAAAGAAGAAAAACACCACAACTTGTCGTAAACAGAGTAAGACACTAAGAACCGAGGGAAATATTAGCACAGGCAAACCAAAGCACAAAGCATCCTCCAGGTAGAGGCCGCAGTTTACGGTACGAATAGCAGAGCCAGAAGGTTCGCCCTGCTACAGTAGTCCGCCTGGCGGTGTCTTGCTACCCTGTCTGCCGCCTCCGTCCGGTCTTCGTCAACTATGCTCGGCCCCTCGGCGTCACACAATACGATACAAGCAAAGCAGACTCGTCATCCACCCACACAGCACGACTCCTTCAGTAAGGCTTATCAATCGCAGAAAGGAAGAGAAATAAATGAAATGAAAATCACAGAGGATCAGCGCAAGAAAAACAAAATAAAATAAAAATAAGAGATTCGAACCAACGTCGAGACCACAACCATTATTAATAGTAACTGCTGTTGGTTGCTGCGGTCTTGCGCTGCGAAGAGACGCTCCGAGTGCGCTTCACTGCCGATAAGACCCCCATCAAGCGTCCGTGCTCACTCCGACAGCCTCTAGCCTGGCGGCGACGAGACGCGCCGAGTGCGCCACACAAAGCCACAACAACCAATGGCAGTTTTTTAACAAAAAAAAACTAAAAAAGGCACGTCATCTGTGTGTGTGACTTCAACCGATCGGTTGAGACTCAATTTTGCAATGCGTGATAATCGTTTGCGTGTTTTCCATGTTTTGCCCCGCGATTGACTACTGGAAGACGACTCCACATGATGCTGCTATCAGGGTTGACCAGACGATAGTTCTCACAGGCTCGGGTATGTCACTATGTGACTGACGGCTGCTGCTGCTGCTGCTGTCATCTACGAGTACGCATCCTGAAAGAGAGGTGCCCGCCGAGTGCGTTTTTATGGCGACGAAAAGACACGCCTTGACCACCCAACCAACTCATCGATCATTCTGCTGCGCTCCTTGCTGTCTGTCGTGGATAACAGTATAAATTTAGAGACCATGCAATTTTACCAAAAAAAGTACGACTTGGGCCATCGGATTCTCACTAATCGAACACATTATTCCGGTCGACTTTTTGCGTATCGTGTTCGACCAACCGAATCTGAAGCTTTCATTGGTTGAGTTCAGGAAATATCAACCTCATGAAAGCCTGAATCGAACAAAATAGAAAACATCCATTAATTAATTATCTCTGCTTAAGGTGACGCCAAGAAAAAAATGATCAAGAACTCGTGGTATTTTTCGGCGTCTTCTATATATATATATATATTTATTTATTTTCTTCATCACTTTCACTTTTCAGCCCACTCGTAGGAGAGGTTTTACCCTCGACGATCTTCTGGACAAGCCGTGGTCACAGGTGTCGTCCCTTCTCCCCCCTGGTACGTGCTTTTATTTCTTGTCGCGCATAGGGTTCAGCATTCCCACTGCTCGTCGATTTTCATCGAATGTAGCCAACTCACGCTTTCGCCCTTTCCGCTTATCAATTTTTATGCAAGAAAAAGTCCCTATGAGCATGCACTCGGTGAGACTTGAACCCACGAAATTGATCTTGACAGGCACGCGGAACACCTACCAAGCCACCGGGGTACCAGTCAGTGACTAAGAGGAGCCACCTATATCTATTTAAATACCATATGCTCAACCAAGCAAGTATATCGGTGTCACAATTATTAATGCGGTTCTAAGTTGTGCCTGGTAAGGCTTTTTTGTCCGCAAGGCCTGATCAGTGATGGCGACCTGCGCGACAAAAGTATGGGTCCCCAAGAACGGATAGCACCACCCAGCTCGCTTATTCCTCCAACTCCAAACAAGGAAGCTTGCTCAAGCAGGGTGCTTAATTTGGCGAGCCCACACAGACAGCTGGTGCATCTACATAGGTGCCGAAAAATACCCGGTATATAACTTCTACGACGTATGGAGAGGTGCCATCCGACAGAAAGCACCTGTCCGTTGTAATGCGAGCAAAAAATTAAAGCTTTAGAACTACATCGTGACCGCATCCTACACAAGGACAACCCTGAACATACTGCATTACATACTGCATTACATTGCATATTATGAAGTGGAGCACTTGCCGCTGAGCATTATTTATTAATCTGAATTAATTTATGTCCTCTAAGGGGCGGCCTCCAAAGCATCATTCATGTGTTCTTAATTCGTAACTTCGTATTTTCCGTGGGCCTGTGCTGTACGATTGGTATGCAGACACTGGTACAAGCAATTCATTTAATCCGTCCTGCGCATTTCGTTGTAAATATAGCTCCATGCTATGCTCTCTCAGCTGTGCGCTTAACACACAACCCGAAATAAGTACGTACAGCCCGGCAAGCTCCTGGCCTCACATACATGTGTGGACGATGCTGCTTGCTGTAATGGTCATTTTTTTTCGACGTTTAGGGAGCATGTATGTATCAATACAGCCTCTTTTATCACAGCAGCACCAGTCAACAGATAGAGGTTAGGGAGTACTGGCACGCCTAGAAAACACAAAAGTTCGTAATATTTTGAACTGAAATCCGTACCGTATTATGTAAGTGTTGTGTGATCTGGTGGCTGGTCGTTCCGGATGTGGATTCCGCTTTACAGAATGTTGAAATATACCGAAAGTCTTCGTGGATCGTAGAACTCGAAGCAATAGACGACCACAAAAAAAGCTTAAGTGAACGTCTCCAACTGACGTGTGGACGGAAATATTGATATTACTCTTACGGGGGTCCACATACCTGGAACTCAATAAGACCTATGGTAAACACAAAAACCTATATATTCACATATTTTTAATGACAATATTTGTTCCTATTTACTATGGTCCCCCGTAACAATTTAGTGTACGAAGTACACGTATCCGTGTTCGTTACGAGGTATGATGTACCAGGTGTTACATTACCGCTATGTAAATTTGTGCACGCCGCTTTAGGTGTTTAATGAGAAGGAATTTTGTTGTGCTCCATCATTGATTCAGTAGTAAAAAGTCATGGATGGTTTCTCTCCTCTGTCTAACGAAATGGGCCCTCCACACACAGAGGCTTCGATTTTCAACCGGCCAAAAGTGGAACGACAGATGAAAAAAAGCAACCGTCTCCTCTCCTCCTCGCCGTTTTCGTTTGCCAAAATCAAACCTCTTCTCCCTCTGACTGAAAGAGAGAGGTTGTTACTATGGTTTCCTTTCCCCTCTTGTTGGCACCTCTCACAATGCCGTGTGGACGATTGTACGCTCCAACTATAGATCTCGGTGTGACTCTCGTCTCGCACCGGCTTGTTTCGATGTCTGATGATATATGTAATAGAGAATTAGCGGTACTCTCACCCCCACGGCGGCAGGGCCACATGAGGTAAGTGGAGGTATTGAACATAAAAAACACCGGGTACTATGGTAGGTCTTTGATGGTATATTCTCCGTAGTAATTGGACGTTGGATTGTTGTCATTAAATATATACTGGTATATAGTTGGAAGTACCTGGTAGAGTCATATACCGTGGTAGTTGATATATTGACGTGGTGTGTATATAAAACAGTAGTTTGTGGTGAACACAGCATAGAGTAACACGTGTGCCCGAGGAACGAATGGGTACAATTGCCGTCTTTGATGTGTATATATTTTAACGATTTCGGAATATGTATAAATACATATATATATGTTAGAACTACTGCAGTGCAACGTCAGACAGTTTACCCACAGAGACGAACATTTCTTCAGTGGAGCGTATACTTCCAGTGTATTGTACAGCATAAGGAGCGCACTGAGGAGATGGTGATAGAAAGACGCCCACGAACGGTAGTACAATGAATGGTGAGTGTTTATTATGACCGGTCTTGCGCACAAGACCATGGAGTGACAACGATTGTTATGGGGATCCACAGTAATAAATAGGACCCACAGTACAGAGTAAAACCTGTATATTTACCTAATTTTACTCACAATATTTGGTCCTATTTACTATGGTCCCCCGTAATAGTGGGAGCTGCCACCACGTCTAGATAAAATGTACACAAGAAAAAAATGAGCTCGAAACCATGCTTTCAAGCTGCCTATCGGGTCCGCTGCACTCAAAGGAACGGAAATACTCAGTCTGATCCCTTCCTTCACAACGGTGACACTCATTCAGTAGCCGTTACTGCAGAACTGCACCGTGCTTTAGGAGCCGTAAAAACATAAGGCCATGGTTATAATCGATAGTGACTCTAAAGGCTAATCGTGGTCGCAATAACTGTTTCTTGACTAATCAGAAAGTTCGACCGGCAATCGTTTCGAGCAAAATGATGACGACGTCTACTTAAAAAACCCTGGCGAGTAGAACTTCTCAAGAACTGTCGTAGAAGTCTACAGTTAAATATTTAGTACTAAAAAGGGGATATAGGACGTTAACAGTCTCAGAACAAAACTTGTAGGGGCAAATTCTATCTTCATGGGTCAAGATTCTGATGTCCTCGGATTACTTCTGGTAGACAAAAATAGAGGCACCCTTGCATACGATCATCCCTGCATACAATAAAATGTAACCCGGGGAATCCATTGAGTTGTGCCATGGTTTACAGTTGAGACCTGGTGTAAGGCAAGCACGATAATTTTATAAATTTGGCCCCACCCAGCCAACCAGCTGACACGCCTAAACTCCTAGCACGCACCACGCACATTCCCACTTTTAGCTTTTAGATGTGAGACGACACGCCGCTATATGTTGAAAGACAGACAAGTATACCGTCATAGCAAAGGCATCGCTCATGTCACACTCAAGTAGTTCGTAGTTTCACAGTGTACGGATTCCAGACTGTAAAGTTCGCCATGAACCCTACTGAGGACGAGGCCGTTGATAATATCTCATCTACGTTGTCCTTGTGCAAAGTAACGGGATCCGCCAACAGTTGTGAGGGAAATACTTTCTGGATGTACGATGGCGAGATCCCCGCTGGAGACACGCCTCTTTTTCTTCCTATGGAACGTTGAGAAGGCCATGCATTATTTTCCCCTATTACTATAGCGTATGTTCTTGGATATAGTCCCTTCATTTGATTTGGTGAGGATGGCTTCCATTGCGCAGTCGTCATTCCTCATGCTGACGATGAAGTGGCCGATTTGCCCATGAGAGCCCCAAGTCTTGTTGTCCACGGCAGCGATGTATTTCGTGCGCCGCAGAGAGTGGACGCAGCTTTATCTTCCGTCTTGATGAGTATGTACACGTCGTCTTCATCGTCGCCCTTGAAAAGCTCGGCATACGTCTGATTCTGAAATGAAGAAGAATAAACATGAGGACGAACTCAAGGTATACGTTGCAGACAATTGAAAGTGAGACGAAGCAAACACGAATTGAATGGTTAATAGACCCAATATTTAGTGACGACTGCCCACATGCTTACAGCCCTGCGTCTGTTGAGAGACAGTTCCTGGTGAAAGAGACTCGTTGAGGTACTTTCTGATCCGAGCGTTGCGCCGTGGCATTTTGACACCAAAGGTGCTATAAGTAGGTGGCGAGGGGAGGGTGGGGGTGGGGGGGCACATCTATGAAACTGCTGTTGTTGGTGGTGGTGTTCTTTGTGTATCGAACCTCTGGTGTATGTAATTGTCATCCTATCGTAACCAACAGTGCATATATATGGCGTCCCTGTCGCGCAATAAGAACTTTCGATAAAAACATCCAACGCCTCCGCATGAAGGATCCTGCCGGAGATGTGTTTTTTTTATCGTATCTACCATTAATTCACTGGACAGTACGTTTCAGGTTAATGGGCAGTTGATAGGTTCCTATTCCAATAGTAGGGTATTGCTGCTTGTGATAGGTATCGATAGACCCTATTGAGAGCCTTTATATTTTGCTGTTGACGATGGGAATCGATTGATACCTTCACTGATCTATTGTCTGTTCGGCCAATAGCCTATCGTACCTATCCATCTCGAGGATCCTGCCGGTGATGTGTGTGTTTTTTTACCGTATCTACCATTAATACACTGGACAGTACGTTTCAGGTTAATGGGCAATTGATATAGGTTCCTATTCCAATAGTAGGGTATTGCTGCTTGCGATAGGTATCGATAGATCCTATTGAGAGCCTATATATTTTGCTGTTGACGATGGGAATCGATTGATACCTCACTGATCTATTGTCTGTTCGGCCAATAGCCTATCGTACCTATCCATCTCGACACATTGGTCAAATGAATAGGAGTCGAACGACAGAATCACACACTTCCAAAGCACAATTAGTATTGCGCAATTGTCTCTGAACACATCGATCAACTCAGCAGATGTCGATCGCTACGTCTTTGCACATACTGGTGAAATTGTCGTTATCGATGGACACATTCACATACCTATCTAATGAATATATATATATATATATATATATATAATATAATATATATATATATCGCTCTGAACCTATCTCGGTCACAATGATGCGTATCGATAGATAATTTCACCCTCTCATGGCAGGGGACAAAAGGTATCGATAAACAATATCCCAACCTAACGACAGACCAACAGGCAAACAACAGGCCACATTGTCCAAGGTGGTGGGCATTGTGGCATGTTATCCCCGATAGGTTCGTGGCTAAGACGCGTCCAGTTCACATACAGCTGAGCTATCCACGCGGCGGGCCTCTTCAGGTTGGCGCAACATCACCATATCCGGCGGTGTCTGTCATTTTTGTACCTGAAGAGCTTGAGGTGGATTGTCTTCGCAACGAGGTGGTGTGAGACTCAAACCTGTCGTGATCTACTCTAGACCGGCATGCATGTTTATGTTTATGTGCCTTGTAGTTTATTCTTACACTCTGGGTAATACCTTATTTAACAGGCTATGGACCAAAAACAGGTCGGGAATGATGGGTATCGACACCTCTTGCAAACCACAACGCGTTGGTTTCGGGATGTGCCGGTATATGTTTTGAAAGCAGCAAAATGTCAAGGGCAGCGGCCACAATAGTATCGTTTGCGTCCGAAGGGTTTGCGAAGGTGTCTATCGATGGTTGCCTTGGACACCAATGAAGTTTGAAAGTAATCCTCAATAGGCTATAGTACGAACAAAGTCTTTGCATCGCCATCTATCGATAGGTATTGATAAAAGCGACAGGTTTGCAGTGATATCGATCGATGCCTATTGGTCAATTCAGTAGGCTCGCGATATTGTGGATCAATACCTATTATTGCATTATTGAACAGGTGTGCCAGGATGTCGATGGAAACCTATTGCTCGATTAGATAGTCTTGCAAATGTGTTTATCGATTAGTTGTTGCAAGTGTGGCGATGGGACACACATGCATCGACTCATACATTTTGCTCAGTAAAATAGGTTCACAAGGATATTGATAGATACCTGGTGCCTATATTGATGAAATAGATAGGTGTCGATCGACAGTTTTGCATCCATATATCCTAAAAACATTGGCCTGTTGAATCCACACATGTTTCAGTGAATCTTTTGGGCAAGTAAATACCAGGTAGATATCAAGGCTATGGTGTTTATATATCTTGACCTATGGGCTAAATATATAGGTATTGATCGCTACAGTTGCAAAGCCTGGGTACCACTTATCGAAACATTCTTACTTCGAATACGTATGTTAGACACTGAGTGTGTGCGTGCTCTTCACATTAAACCGTTCTTTCTACCCGTTGACATCCAGCACAACTACAGTAGTGCCCGCGCCGATTCTTCAGTCCAAAGAGACAACGTTTTTCAGACGAAAATACGCCACAGAAATACTACTGTACATAGTTATGCAGCATGCGGAGTGGACAATTCAATGCCATGTCATATTACTGGATACGTCAGGAACGACATAGACATTCTATAATAGAGCGAAAACAAAACAAGCAAACAACTACAAACAACAGAAAACACCAGAAAGCGAATAGATACAGAAAAAGGAGAAAAACAAAATAAAACATGTATTGACTGCCCTCAGGAGATGTGGCTGGCACTAAAAAAGAACGCGCTAAAAAACAGCACAACCAAGTATAACCAAGTTAAGACTAATAAGCAAAGAAACTATAACAGGTAAGTCGAAGCACGAAGCACCCTCCAGGTAACCGGAGCAGTCTTGTACGAGTAGCATAACCAGATTCTCCTTGCTAGACTGTCTGGTACATTGCTACCATGTCCGCCGTCTCCGTTCTGCGTTCGACAATTAAGTCCCATCACCGGATGAGATGGGTCAGACCATACGAAACAAGCACGGTAGGTTCGTCATCCACTCACGCCACACCGTTCCTTTCATAAAGACAGGAAAGAAGAAAGATGAAGAAATGAACTGAAAATCACGGAAGATTAGGAGTGAAGAAAAAAGAAGAAAAAGGAAGACCACGTTCGAACCAGCTGCAACGCAGTAGTCGGCGGCACAAGAAGCACTGACACGTTCGATGTACCAGTCGGCCTGGTGCCTTGGTACCCTGTCTGTCATCTTCTTTTTATTGTCGTCCACCGCGGTTTCCCCTGAACTCCTCGTGTTGCCCCTCCTCCCCGCACTGCTTTTGTGGCGTTCCTTCCGCCCTCCCTGTCGCCCCCCCCCACCACCACCACCAACTGCGAACGCGCGGCACTGCCACCTCACGATGAACTGTTCCACTGTTTCAAGGACACCCCCGATACCACTTCCCCGCCTTTATTGCTGCAGTGGACCATAGCGCGGTCTCAGCTCCAAACATGAAGGGTGAGTGTTCCGTTGACCCGTCGGTGGCTCGGAAGTCCCTAAGGTCTTCGACTATGCATCCATGCCAAATTTTCAACTGCCTGTCGAGTCTTCGGTTCTCCCCGCCAGCCATCGTCCCGAACATTATCCGGCTGGGTACTCGTTCCTTGCCGTGCCACAGCCTCCGCAATGAAGCGCCGCCGTTTATGGGTGGTCGTTTAGATGCTCTCGCAACGTGTCATCTTCAGCGCCTTCGCGCACGAAGAGGTGTCGTGATCCGACCACTGCGAATGGTATCCATACAGTATCAATATCACCCCTTTTGGGTATATATATGCGGTGTGGTGTATACAGATTGTACATTTTGGGAAATAGCCCTATTTTAGACCAAGTAGGTAATGGTCTCCCTGGAACTGTTTGGGCGATCAAGCGGCAGACAAAATGTGCGTTCTGTCAATGCCAGTACGGTGCACTTAGTCTACGCGAGTGAGGTTTTCGTTCAACAATACAAGTGTATGCGTATACCCCATCGAGTTGCTTGTGGCGCGTACATTACGTTCCTATTCAAAGATATAGTCTACTAGTACACCTACCCGTCGACATGGAGCATGCCCAGATACACAGTTAGTGGACACACACCAATCATATTTATTTCTTCAATAAGTTCTAGGCGGTCTCGGTTAGGGTTCCTCCTTCAAGCAGAAGTGTAGAGTATCGAGAAAAAATAGAAAACCTGCTCTTTGAGGAAACACAGTCAGGGCTCCCCCACTGCCCGCCGCGGCCATCTATACCATAGAACTGGCGTCGCAACCGCCGGGGTCGAACCCACCACGTCTGAGACCTCCTGTCCTACACATGTGCATTTTCCTTCTATTTTCTAAAATGGTGTCGATACCTCGGTAAAGAAATCGGCTGACGTCTCGTTAATGTTATTCGTGGTCCATCATTTGCTTATTGGAGTAGACCGGTAACTTTCAACCCACCATACTGCTGCACCTCCAGTGTCATTATGCACGGATGCCTGTGTATCGGAGTATCAGGCGTTCGGCGTTCCCAAGACATAATGATTTTGATTATATTGAGAACATAATTTGTCCCCACAACAGTCTAAGCTTTGTGTTAGAATTATCAACGCCATTTTTGCTCTTGTCTAATGCCGGTTGAAAGCAGGCCACCTGGTTCTTCAAGAGAGAGGCGCCCTCGCCTTAACCAAGAGAGATTAGAGCAGGCAAGTTCATCACTCTATAACTGACGTAGGTTTTCTCCTCCTGGGAAAGATGTAGAGGGAAGGCCTCCTGTGTGGTATTAAATAGGATGAGAAAATGGACCTAAACAATTAAATGGCGCATTTTACTTAAGCACCAACACACACGAGGGTTACAAAGTAGCTTCTTCATCGTGGCCCCTCCGCCGTGGGGGCCGAGGGGGGCACCTCTGCCCTGTAGTTGTATATTGATACGACAGAATTTGTTCACGCAATTTTTTTCTTTTCTTTTTTTGGCCGTTTGGCCTCGTTTTCAAGTTTTCTATTCATACATACATATTTTAGATGCCCGCCCGGCATTGACAACTCACGTATGTCTTTCTTTAAAAGAGAGCAAACGGATTATCCACTGCAGCAGTACTGCTGTAAACCCGATACAACGGTTTTCAGTCGTTTTGTACAGCAGTTTTTTTCGTACAGCAGTTTTTTTTTCGTATTTTTGTTGTTATTCAGACAAAAAAAAACAATAAAAAGTCATTTTTGTTGTTATTCCGACAAAAAAACAATAAAAAGTCAACATCATCCTCGACCGGACTCGAACCGGCAATATCTTCCTTCGAAGGGAAGCGGCTTATCCATTAGCCTACGAGGATTTTTGCTTTGTACGGCAGGTTGCATCATTATTTTTACTGTATAATCAACGGAGAGCAAAAATCTAGTACCCTTTTATTAACAGAGGTATTTCGTCTATTCGTGTGCCCGAAGACGGAAAATAAATAATTCTCTCTATTTCCAGTACGAAATAATTAAATTGAAATTGGGGTCAATTTATTTAATTGTTTTGGTCAGATAGCATTTCCGAATCGAAAAATAAATAATTACCGAAAGGTTCCTCGAAGATTTTATATATATATATATATTTATAAGGAACTAAGAAAACACGTCAGCTGTGAGTTCAACCGATATATTTGAATAATCAGTCGAACGAAAAAAAAAAAAACGCAGGGTCTATACCAGGTATATTGTTTTTATTCCAACATAAAACTATTATTATTATTAAATAATAATGGATTCATCAACTTCTTCATTCCCTGTGCAAGTACGTACGCAGCTCGTATTACGGGGGACCATATAGTAAATAGGACCAAATTTTGTTCATAAAATTGGGACGAATATAGGTTTTTGTGTGTACCGTAGGCCCTATTTCTATGGTCCCCCGTAATTTGAAATACGACCTAGGATGCCAGGTACGGACGTATACATGTACTCGTATATATATCTGTGTACCAGTGTACCAGGTATCACATACCAGGTACCAGGTATACGCACGTATATCATATGTACGATATCTGTTGTTTACACGTAAGTATATATAGATGGTATTTATGCCCACTTAACGTACAGCAGTGCCAGGGTATTAGGGTTGAACTTCGATGCTTACTTTCTATTCTGCAGAATAGAAAGACAAGGGCTTTCACAGATCATTACGCGACCCGCGGGTCGGGTCAAAAGGTATTCAAAATGTCACGGGTCGGGTGTGGGTTCGGGTCAGGAATTCTTCCAAAATCTCACGGGTCAGGTGGGTCGGGTCAAGAGTTTTTCGAGTCTCGTGGGTCGGGTCGGGTCGGGTCGGGTCGAGCGTTTTGCAAGTCTCACGGGTCGGGTCAGATCGGGTCAAGAGGTGACAAAAAGATCACGTGTCGGGTCAGGTCATGACCCGCGAAAAACGCGTAATTCGCGGGTCAGGCCAGCATGACCTGCGAGTTGTAATTTGCTGACCCGGAGGTTGGACCCGCGCATCCGGCTCGCGGATCCGACGCTTTAAACACTTTCAGCACTCTTACTCAATGGCTTCTCCTGTACTATTACTCAACCATTCTTCTTTTGTATAATATTCGAACTACAAAACACCGCCAAATTCACATATGCATGCCCGCGTTCATCAATACCCACCATAGCCAGGCCCCATATCGCTACAGGGCACAAAAATGAGTACCGGTATTTAATTGTTTTTGAGGCGTCGACACACGGGACGGATCCGCGGGTCCAACCCCCGCGCGGGTCAAGATAAGTGGTCTCGCGGGTCGACGTGACCCGACCCGCATGAAACGCGTGTCTCACGCGTCAATCAAAACGTGTCGGGTCGGGTCGGGTCGGGTCAAGAGGCTTTCCAAATCTCGCGGGTAAGGTCGGGTCAAGTCAAAACACCTCAACACTTCGGGGGTCGGGTCGGGTTAGCCGACCCGACCCGACCCCAGCCGACCCAAGCCGACCCGTGAGGTTTGACCTGACCCTCGAACAGCATTAAAAAAAAACATTTATCGCCGGTTCGCTGCATTTGCTACAGAGCAACGCGTAGATTGGCCCTTTCAAACACTGGTCGCCGCACGGACCTGCACGGCAAAGCCAACGGTGCCACTTCGATCCCGACACATAGCGGCGTATTCAGCGACGACGACCACACAAACATCACTCTAATGTACGGACGACGGCAAAGCATGCACGAGTCGAACGGTACGAGGGAGCACCACCCTGCGTCGTCATTGGTCTGCTGCGCTATGACAAGTCTCCCTCCAGCTAAAGTAGTTCTGGCCTCTGAAACTCTCAACTCAGCACAACGGCGTTTCTATCTCCCTTTCGCACATACGTTTGTACTTGCTGGTAACACGTATGTCAGCCGACAAAAGCGTACACCAACGAATAGCCTCCAGAAGGAACTTGGATATCGTACAGATCAGGAAGAGGGACGACGACAAGACAAAACTCGCTGTCCGTACACCCGCCTAAGACGACCGCCAATCACCAGCCAGTGTCAAATCACTTTTCAGTGAGTGCTCTTCCGAACGTTACAGATTATGCTTGCCTCCAGCACACGCGTCCTCATCTCCTCCTATTTACGGGCGACAATAGTAAAATTCAACGAACTTTGATGCGTAAAATAATCGAAATAAACACGTTTTTGTGTGCACCGTAAGTCCTATTTAATAGGGCCCCTCGAAATAGGACATGTTGTACAGTGTTGCAAACGCGTACACAGAGCCATACTTAGTACCTGGTAGTTACGAAGCAACAGCGGTGACTACACGCGCACACGAACCAACGCATGTCTACGACCAGGAAACATGCAAATCGTTCACATCAGAAGAGCGACACCGACGCCACACATTTTGCGGTCCGTGAACCCACGGCAGACGAGAACAAGAATACCTGCCTTCCTCGATGACCAATCACCCCCCGTTGCTTACCGCTACCATTCCAAAGGCACGAACCGGTAGTTCCTACTAGTACGTCCTTTTATCAATCAAGCAGCATTATCCACACATCCACACGCTTACTTCATGGCAAGCACACACGCACGCTACCGATAACTCGTCGAGCAGCTTGTATATCTCACGAGAGATATACCATTAATAGTGCGCAGTACTAGTAATCTAACCGTGTTAACTGTTACAAATCCAACGTAGTCTCAGTAAGCACGACGCAAAAGCGACCTATTCATATCCGATGTACGGCCTACCCTCCCTTTGCTCCGTATGCAAACGCCAGCAACGTTGCCGTCGACCACTAGAGGTTCAAGCATGGAGGTTACTATATATCTTACTACCTTTTCCACCTACTTGCTGTACCTACGTAGTAACACGTACCGCATCTAACTTATCAATTTTCGTACCGTTTCTTCATATTGATGCTAGACCTCAGATAATACCCTTCATAATCCTTCTTTTCTTCTTCTGGCTACCCTTCTGCGTTCTCGACTAGGAGGACATTCGCTAAAGTCCCGCGAATAGGCCAACCACTGCGGGGGTCGCGACTTATCTTTTGATTATTTGTGCATCGTATCTAGACATTGGGGCAGCTTCCTCTAATAGAGTCACTTTCTGTGGTCTTCTGTGCGAGACTAATCTTCATGAATACGCATCATTCTATTTCCGTTCGTGAACATCTTCATAAATTTCAAAAGCAACAACTGTGAGATCGAGGCTTTCGTCAAAGCTAGCATTTGCAGGATCTTTGTGATCCTTCAATCGCGTGTGCTACGGATTGTATACGGCGTCAGGCAGGCAATACACCCCGTAAAATAGAAAGAATACATCTGAAGCTGCTGATTTCAAAGAGTGGGTCTATTTTTATTTTCGAAATCAAAATATCAAACGAGATTGAGCGCAGCTTGCTACCTACGAGCGGGGGATGCTTTCGGTGTGGATGATTGAACACAGGAAACCTGGGGTTTGTTGATAGATATTCAATCGTTTCAAGAAGAGGATGGATAAGAGGGTCACAGAGTTGACAACGGATTCATTCTGTTGAAATGAGGAGACACAGAGAGGGAATGGTAGATATACACAAGAAGAAGACCATTTGCTTCGGAGCTATATTCGTGAGTATGCACGAGCAGGGGTCTGCCACAGGATTGGAGGTCGGCGAGTTGAAAAAATAATCAGTCACCACGCGAGCGCGCACGAAGCTGCAGCAGAAGCAGCGGGGAATGCTGATGCGATGGCAGCTGCTGTTGCCGAGACGGAGAATGCCTTTGCTGCAGCTCAGGCAGCTGCTGTTGCCGAGGGCGATGACGCTGCTGCTCTTGTTGCGGCTGCTGCTGGTGCGGACGTGGCGCTTGGTGGATATCAGGATGAAGGGAATGCGTGCAATGCAGCGATTGGTCAGGGAGGAAGGGCAATTCAAGGTGGGATTGGGGGATAGGAGGGTAGTTTCGTCGGGATAGTTGGGGTGCCAACACCTGTGGTAGATTAGGCCCAAGAACATTCCGTCCGCATATCTACCATCATCGAGCGGCTTGCGGTTGCTCTTCCAATGATTGATGGATTGGCTGAGAAAAATCAAAGCGTTAGTAACATCGATCGCCGGGAGTCCGAGTGTGCGCTCGATTGGCTGGGCTGGGGGGGGGGGGGGGGGGGGGGGGGGGGGGGGGGGGGGGGGGGGGGGGGGGGGGGGGAGGGGCATGTCAGGCGGGCGGGGGGTGGTGGCTTTGTGGAGTCCTATCGAGGCCATCGCAAAAAAAAAGTCCGCAAAGCGACGCACTACAGTACGGAAGAAGGATCGCACACAGCGATACTATGCACTGTCAGCAGCAGTAGTGCAGTCCTTCACCAAGGAGCGAATTGAAGATATGCTCGGGAAACATCTGGAAGCAAACGGCGCTGTGTGGAGATGTTATCAACGTGCTTTCGAGCCCGCATCGACCAGTAGACGCCAAATAAGGGGTTTGGGGGGGGTCGGTGAAGGAACGCCGCCCGAAGCAAAGGTGACGATCGAGGACCGTTTTGCACCAATTACGAGGGGCATGGAGGTCGTTTCGGGGGAATACGCTCGGGCCTGGTCTTTTCGTCAAGAACTGTGAGACGTTCGACAAATAGTTGCTGTTCGCGTCTGACGTCCTCGCGAGAAAAACCAGACTCTTTATATCTCATGCGATTATCGAGTCGATTGATAAGGATTTTTATACCTAGTATTACTGCTTCAGAAATATGTTTGAATATCATCACCACTGCGGAGATAGCTACCGCTTCTACTACTAGGATATGTGTCTATATTTTATTAAAACAAAACTGTAAAAAGGCACGTCAGCTGTGAGTTCAACCGATCAGTCGATACTCAACTTCGCAAGATGCGTGATAACGGTTTGCGCGTTTTCCACGATTTCCTCCGCGATTGACTACTGGCCAACGACTCCTCCGGATGCTACCAGGGTCGACTTGACGATAATACTTAGAGGTTTGATTTCTCAATCATTTCCGCCAGTACGATTTCGAGCACTGCAACAGCAGATCGCACGTGAGTGCCGGGGTACACAAGACTATCGGAAGATGGTTTATAGCAGTCCACACGTGACAGGCACACCAATACGTTGGAATTTTCAAATACTCCATTTAATTTTTGCAGCAGGCTTTGACGTACAAGTACGCGTTTGTTGGTGAATCTCACTATCATACATGTTCTTGGGCTCTTCTGACCTTGATATACGAGAAACACAGTCTGTACACACCTGTATAATAGATTTCAATTTTAGATAGAACAAAATTATATGGGGCGTTCGAAGAACAAATTCCACTCAGGAGCCAGGTGAAGACATACTATTATCAATTAATTTGTGACTATAACGTAATGCGCATTAGTTTTTTCTGTCAAAAAGCGGATACGATATTATTGATAAAAAAAATACTCCTGTGAAATCAAGGATTTCTTCGAACCTCAAGTTTCCAAGCCGTGCTTGATAATAATATTGTGCTTACATGCGGGGAAGACCCCCGACTCGACTCGGCATCCATTTTATGGGATCGGTACGGACGACCCCACTAATCGAACATCAACGAGGATGGAGATAAGTGCGTGTGAGGCGCGGTCCTTGCCTTTCAATGTGCAGTGATTACTTGTCATGGGACAATGTCACTGCTGATAATCCAGGAATATGGGTGACCACGGTTGCACAATGACACTACTTATTACAGATATCTCACTTTTTGAGCGTGCTCGGTTGGTACATCACTGGCCTCTTAGAACTCCCACTTGGACAACGCCTTGTCAATCGATCACTTGCCGGACCTTTCCAGCGGCTCATCGCTTTCTCCGTCTTTTTTTACACGTTCGGTTATGATTTCATTTTTCTTCCTTCGTTTCGTGTGCGTGTGTGTACACAGAACACGGCTATCGCGGGTGAGCCCTGCGCTGTCGAGCGTGTGAGCGGGTGCTGGCGGGTAGAGGAGGGGTCGCAAGTAGCGGGCTCGCCGTTTTCGTGGCTAGGCCTCGCGTGTGCCTCGAAACACAACGGAAGCATAAATGGGCTCTGCTTGGCCTCCATTTGTGGAATTGGATCGATATTGTACGAATGTATAAGGAGGGTCGTTCGGGATTGCATAACAAGTGAAACAGTGGAAACAATTGGCACACAAATTCAACCCCAATATGCTCGGGTTAACAGTCTACAGAGTATTGGTATACGATGGTATCGGATGTTATGCAAATTACCAATGAGTCCCATAGGATATTAACAGTCGACACTCGTTCCTATCAAGCACAGCGGCGATTCAGTATATTGTCAAACTGACACAGCATCTCACTTCTCCTTTTGTTATGTACATCTATCTTCTATACAGTAGTAGAGCCTTTACAAGGCGACATGAATAAGGCGCCCACTCGAGAAAAGGCGGTGAAAATCGGTTATTCATTAGTAAGGCGTCTACCGCCTTATACAGTCCCTCGGGACTGCCTGGCATATAAGACGTCATACATCTTATTCACGGCCTATTCATGTCTCCATGTCGGAACTAAAACTTGCTCTGCTGCTGCTCGCCCTGAGAGAACATCACACCCCTGCTGCCGCTGCCGCGAGAAATACCAAACGAACGCGAACATTACAACGAGTAGTGGATTCAGGTGTGGCGGCGAACTGTGCTTGATCCCAGACCGCACTCCACAGCGCCCTGACGACCACGAATGTCGTGGAAAATGTGGCGGTCGACTTCACCTTTTTTTTTGCCCGAATCCAAATAAGATTGCGACACCCCCGTTCAGCCCGTCTGTCCTGGTTGCCTTGCCGTCAGGCAATGTTCTAGGGACGTCTCGGATAGGCTAAAAGTGGG
Source organism: Macrocystis pyrifera (assembly GCA_031763025.1). Lineage (NCBI taxonomy): Eukaryota > Phaeophyceae > Laminariales > Laminariaceae > Macrocystis > Macrocystis pyrifera. Next base: position 8,962,138 of record JASSKH010000002.1, on the reverse strand, counting down.
CGAGCGCAAGGTTGCCGACGCGGGAGGCGATGACGCGGGACCATGTACGAGGGACAGCGATGACACCACGACGACGTATGGGGTTGGTGGAGTGGGGTTGGTGCCCCCTCGCCTTACGCTGATCTTTCGCCGCACTTCATTGTCCTGGTGAGCGCGGCAGGGGCGTGCGGCAATGGCGATGCAGCCTTCTGTCTACAGAAGGCCAGGACGTCGTTGATCAAAGCGCATGCCTCCAAGCCACTGCGACAGGCAGAGGTGGCGGAGTTTTTTGGGGAGGGGGGTAACACAACAGAGCTGTGCTCAAGTTAGCAGTACGATGACGTAGCATCTCTCGCGGTTTTGCACTCGATGTGTGGCTGTATGAGGAATCCCTCCAGTTCGGAAGCAGAGAGGTGTGCATCTATCTCGAGGAGGCTCTGTCGCATGAAGATCGAATGATCTGATACCTGGTACTCCTTAACATAAAAAGCGTGCGTGCATCTGTCTGCTCTGCTGAGGTATTCTGTGCATTTTCCATCGCACGTGTTCACTGGGTCGAGTACAGTAGTGCCGCCGCTGAAATGATGCACTGTCCTCTCCGAGCACGAATCTCTCCTTCTGTGCAGGACGCTGAATCAATGCCGGGTCAGTAGCACACTGTACTGTACACTAAAATGTATAGTACTCCCTGAACAGGGCCGTACTCGCCATAATCAGCAGAATTCAACACCTCACTATTAATAGGGTGGGTACGGCCTTAACAACGTATAAGGCGACCACTGGAGATAAGGCAGTCGAAATTTCTTGGCACGGGGTCGACTTATATAGGCCCCATTGCTTTTCTCAGCAGTTTCACCCAAGAACACTCAATAACAATCAACCGTTCGCTACTTATGTGGCATAATGCCCTTAGACGTTGTTTATCACCCATGGAACGTCGTACAGCAGATCTTACACTCCCCATAAATATGCGTTATGTTTGTGTTCTGAACGTTTAAAGTTTATGACACATGGTACATCGTACATTACTCACACTCTCCATGTATATGTAGCTGAACGCTACTGCTGATTCCACCCGATGATACGAATCGAAGCTAAAGTTTACGAATTCTGATGGTGGGCATGGAACGAACTCTTTACATTGTTTACTTTCAGTACTGCTGTGCCGTAATTCTTAGAATAAACCACCTGTAGGAATAGTTTTTGTGGAATATGGCCTACAAATCGTACGTGAAAATGTCGTATATTTTGGGTTTTCGAACATTGAACGAATCGTTTCTACGATTGAATCAACGAAGATAAAATTTCGTGAGGAGTGCGCTCGTTTTCTATTCAAGTCGCTCTACGTAAATTCAAAAGTTCAATTGTTACTCCATCGTCCACTTCTTACATACCTGGTATATATCGTATGTATTCCTATTTTTTACTATAATATAAGTATTTATAAATATTAATACTCCTATTTATCATAATAATAGTCCCCCGTATTAACACCTAGTAGATGTATAAACCGGCGTCCCCGGTGGCTTGGTAGGTGGTCCGCGAGCCTGTCAAGATCAATTTCGTGAGTTCGAGTCTCGCCGAGTGCATGCTCATAGGGACTTTTTCTTGCATAAAAAATTGATAAGCTGAAAGCGCGAAAGCGTGAGTTGGCTACATTCGATGAAAATCGACGAGCAGTGGGAATGCTGAACCCTATGCGCGATAAAAACTAAAGGCACGTACCGGGGGGGAGAAGGGACGACACCTGTGACCACGGCTTGTCCAGAAGATCGTCGAGGGTAAAACCTCCTACGAGTGAGCTGGAAAGTAAAAGTGATGATTAAAAAAAAAAAAAAAAAAAAAAAAAAAAAAAAAAATGTACACACCTCCTCCGAATGTATGACACTAAATTCAAACCAAAGACGGCAATTAAATACACTCTCGTTCTTCGGGCCCACTTGTGTCTCAACGATATATTTACTACCTGTACAGTAGTATACTCTTGTACATACCTGGTACACGGCAAGCGGAAACCGGTGACATACAACTTCAACCCAGTATAATCGGGTTAATGCACGGCACTGCAAGGACGACAGCAGTCTACGGAGTATTCGTATATATTGCCGGATATTACATAGTACCAATGAGTCTCACACATGGGAGACGACACATACATGAGAGTATCGTAGATGATGCATAAAATGAAGGAGACATAAACGATAGATATACCTTGTGCATTGGTTTCCTTTGTCAGTTTTATCCGGGGGTTTCCTATTTCAGGATTGATCGATCAACGGTGAAGCTCAAGCTGCACATACATATTGTCGGATGGCAAGCCAAATAAATAATATTTACAGTGACGAAGCCATCGTAAGGGATTTGGTCCAGCTCAGTGATGCTGGAGTAGTCGGAACGAAGGAGCAGGAGCCGTTGGCGTGCGTACGAAGGGCTGTATGGGGCATGTTGTACGCCGATGACGCAGGGATTGTCTCGAAGTCGGCTGAAGGGCTCGCGAAAATGATGACAGTCATCGTGACTGTCTTCGAAGCAGCAGGCCTTACGGTGTCGGAAAAGAAGACAGAGACTATGCTTCTACAAACGCCAGACCAGAAAACCCTCGCACCACCGCTCGTTATCGAAGCAGTAGGCCAGAGGTATAAGCAGACGGCCCAGTTCTTGTACCTAGGCGGCGTTATCCACGAAAATGCTGACCTCTCGCTCGAAATCGACCGACGGATCCGTCTCATGCGAGCATGCCTCAAACGGTTCGGCCCGGAGCTGTATGATAGGACGACTGCCCCCTTAGCCTGAAAGTCCGAATGCTGAAGGCCGAGGTGATTGAGACCCTGCTCTACGGGTGTGTGACGTGGACCCTCAGAGCGGAACACTTTGCCAAGCTTCAAACGGCTCACCACCAAGTCCTGTTGCGTGTCATTGGCTTCCAGCGCCGACTTCGTACTGACCATGCCACCCTCTCGTACGCGAAGGCCCTCAAGATGACACGTTGCGAGAGCATCGAAACGACCATCCGCAAACGGCGTCTCTTCTTCGCGGGGGGGGTGGCACGGCCAAGCAAAGATCGATTACCCAGCCGGGTGATGTTCGGGACGATTGCTGGTGGGGAGAACCCGAGACCTGGCGGACAGGTTAAGACTTGGCATAGATGCGTAGTCGAAGACCTTAGGGAGTTCCGCGCCACCGAAGGGTCAACGGAACTTGCTCCCTTGGTGTTTGGAGTTGAGACCGCACTGTGGCCCACTGCTGCAAAAAAGGCGGGGAAGTGGTACCGGGGGATCCTGGAAGCAGCCGAACGGTTCATGGTAAGGTGGCACGAGGCTGAGGCTGAGCTGAGCAGGCAGCGCCGCGCATCCTCCGTGGGTGGTGTCCAAGGGAATGGGGGGAAGAGGGGCAACAAGAGGAGTAGCAGAAAACCCGACCAAGGGAATGCGGATAGGGGGGGGAAGAGGAGTAGAAGGGAAACTGCAGTGGACGAAAGTAGAAAGGAGATGGCAGATAGGGTAGCCAGGTACCGGGCAGACTAAGAAGTAGAACATGCCTATACTACTCGTACCACCAACTGGTGCAGCTGGTTCGAACGTGGTCTTCTTTGTCTTCCTGTTGTTTTTGTTTAATTTTATTTCATTTATTGTCTTCTTTGCGGTGACCCTATGTGATTTTCATTTCTCTTCCTTTCTCCGATTGATAAGCCTTATTGAAGGAGTCGTGTGGCGTGGGTGAAAGACGAACCTGCTTTGCTTATCTCGTACTGTCTGACGCCGAGGGGCCCGGCATAGTTGACGAACGCTGGACGATGGTGGCAGACAGGGTAGCAAGGTACCAGGCGGGCCAGCAGGGAGACCCTGGCTGTGCTACTCGTACCATAAACTGCTGCCGCTACCTGGAGCATGCCTTGTGCTTTGTTTTTGGTTTGCCTGTTGTTTTTTCCTTGGTTCTTAGTCTTACTCTGCTGACGACTAGTGGTGTTTTCTTTTTTTTCTTTTTTTTCCAGCTCGTTCTTTTCAAGTGTCTGCCACGTCCCCTACGTGGGGGTACGATGGTTTGTTGCTATACTGAAGTATATACATATACCACGTATATTTTTGTTTCTTTTTTTTGTTTCTTTTCTCTTTCGAATTGTCTTGGTTTTTTTTTTGGTTTTTTCTCTTTGTTTTGTTTTTGTTTCTCTAGGTCATGGAATGGGTATGTCGTGCCTGTCGTACGCAGTATGATGACATGGCATTGCATTGCATACGTGGCAACGTAGTATCTCTGTGGCGTAGCTTTGTGAACTCAGAACTTGTATCTCTCTAGGTTTGAAGAATCGGCACGGACACTGGTTGTGCTGGATGTCGACGGGTAGAAAGAACGGTCTAATGTGAAGAAAACAACAACAATAACAACAACAACGACAACAACACTCGCTCGTCCGTATCGAGCATGTCAGCGATTATCAGAATATTGTCAAATTGACACAGAGCATCTCGCGTCACATTTTATATTGTAAACCTGCAATCCGTTTCACGCCGGGGAATTCAACATCAATCAAACATTCACTACGTAATGTTGCGTGATGCCGGTATTATAATATTAGAATGTTACACTCATCATGTTACATCTCGTACATTACTCAGACTCGAGATCTCGTTATATATAGATGGGGATGTTGCTGAACGTTAATGCTCATTCCATCCGAAAAGATAAATCGCAACCAACGGGAGATTATTAATTTATATTGTGAGATTGGATCGAACTCTTCACATTGTTTACATTCAGTACTACTGCTGTGCCTTTTTACTCGTAATTCGTGGAATAAAGCAGATACTTGTAGGAATAGTTTTTACGGAATATGACCTGTTAATAGATATGTATATATATATTATCTGAAACTCAGTAACAAGAACGCGTACGTACGTAAAAACTTCGCTTCTGCTGGGTTTCGAAACATCGAACGTAAAGTCGCTCCGATTAACCAGAATCAACGAAACTACAACTTTTTCAGGAGATGAGCGCGCTCGGCTTCGATTCAAGTCGCTCTAAATTCAATATTTTGATAGTTTCTCCATCGTCGGGTTCTTATTTAAAAATATACCATGGTACTATTAATAGCTATGATTATTTGTCCCTCTGGGCAAATGCGGAGCATCTTCTTCGTGGGTCCACAAGTTGATGCGACAAACTGCCACTCGTTGTCTCTCCGACCAACATGGTAACGGCAGACTGTTCGGATGTTGCAATGGAGGCTATGGGCTAAATTGACACACGACACGAACTCGGAATGTGGAAGTGTGGTAAGCATTTCTTTTACCAATCCGCCGGAGGACAAAAAAATTGAACAAAAAACAACGTGCGTCGTATTGGTATTAGAGTTGGGAGACTTGTTGTCTGGTACTGGTGCAGCAAAATAGAGTTAAATACTGGTCCCTCGTCACCTACAGCAGTACCTTCTTGAAGGCCAACGGACTCTTCCGGAAGCCTGGAGTTCCATCCGGGCAAAATAAGAACCACAAATTGGGGCAAACGTTCATGTTTGACCCTCTACCTATAGACAATGTGAACGGTGTCTCTTCCCCACTCGAAGAGAGCTTACCTCCCTTCCTCAAGTCTTTTGCGCCAGCTCACTGCAAACACAGCTTCGTAGTTTCGCCGACTACCTCTCTCCCCTCGATTCTCGCTTCGATGACTGACGGCATATGATACATGATTTGCTCGTGTCTCGCAGCTACTCTTAATTGTATGTGTGCTTATGATGGTGTTTGACTTCTGACTCTATAGAAACGTGAGCGGAAACGAGGGCGGACCACACCTGAGGCACTTGCAATTGGAACCCAAGGCGTTGTAATTGGGTCCTGCGTGCTCCCGTTACAAACCGGTACCTGACATATATGTGTAAATTACGGAGCCATCATTGCACGCCACGGGCTTGACAAACTAGGAACTTCAATAAGCCATAGGATATTGACCCATAGGATATTGACAGTACTAAAATTTTATCGGTGGCGCTAGTGCCAACGACGTGTTCCACGTTCTCTGTCCCGCCGTATACAAGAAATCAAAGACACGAGCAGGTTCATATGTCCCACAGCCGCGATTGCTTGTCTTGAAGCGACACCACGATAGGTAGCCTTATATGGTGGATTCGGTTTATGAAAAACGGGGCTGGCTACGGAAGACTTTCACTTATTTTTTAGTCGGTCATCGCCTGACTCACAGAGCTCTTCTCCGATGGGCGACAAGAATGTGTCACTCCGTATGGCCAGAGTTCTACGCTATTTGACCTTGTGTTGGGCATGCCGTGGCATTGCCACCGTACCACCCATGGCATACCATGACATCACCACGGCATCCCATGGCGTGGCACAGGATTCCATGGCACGCCGTGGGGGGTACCGTGGCATGCTGCAGGTAGTATACCATGGCAACCCCATATAAACCGCCACGGCACTCCGTGGCGACCCCACGGCATGCCATGGCAACCCCCACGGCACCCCAATGTCCACGGCACCTAGATTAGGGTTGGGGTTAGGGTTCCATGGTATGCCGTGGAAGTCCGTAGAAGGTTCGTGGTATGCCGTGGAAGATGCCGTTGAAGGTTTGGCCGCAGGTGGTGCTACGGCATGTCACGAAAAATGACAGTAATGGCGGACTGAGTGAGGCGGCATCATTATCTAAGGCGGTCAAAATGACTTGGTGCCACTTGGGAAGTTCACATATTACCTTGGAATTTGAATAAGGCGGCTCCCCTCAAAAAAATCAGTAGTTTTGCGCTAGCACACGACCGCCTCACTGGCAGACCCCTACCGTATAACCGGTACCCCGATTCTTCTGGTGTGTTTTTTTTTTCGTCCTTACTCATGAGAGATAGATAGATGTGGCCAAGCCAACACTTTTTTCGAACGTATTTTCTCGGGTGACTCACTACATATGGTAAGTACATACAGCAGCAGGCTCCCGTGGATAAGAAATGTCGATTGGGTGTCGAGGTTAATGTTAATTTTCTTCTCGATATTTCCTCGTGCTATCTTGTTTTGTATGGAATCTGGAGTTGGCGTCACTGTTGAGTTGCGATTCTTATCGCAGTTTTCTTTTGTTCTTGCCGATCGGAGTCTATTTTCTTACCAATTTGTTTGGTGTTCCTTAAATGCGGGAGCCCATTCTATATATATACTGTAATATGGTATCCTATGGAGCGACAATAGCCCCTCAGGCGGTGGGACAGGAAGCATATTTTGTTGCCATCATTCCGCTACGGTTGCACAGCGGTTCGACTGCAACATCAAGACCGGAACTGTTTCGGTCTTGGTCCTCCTGTGGAAACAGAGAGAAAAGAGAGGTTGGTGATATAAGGAATACCCTGGACTGGGTAATCGATCGATGATTTACCCCTATAGTTCAGTAGGAAACACCTCAACATTTGACGTCGTCCAGGTCACGGGCTCGAGCCTCACTTCGAAAAAAAAACTCACACACACACGTCCCCCCGGTTCCCCAGGTGATGACACTAGGCGGGTAGGTCAGCGCACAGACGTATACGGTTCTGACGCCCCAAAGATCCCGCTGTTCAGATGGGGGGGGGTGTACCCTTGGCTGGGTAATCGATCGATTTATAGCTCAGCAGGTAACACCTTCCTTCACGCTGGACAAGAAAGCGCCCCTACTGCCTACGATGAGCATTGCCATGACTTAAAAAAATGATTAAGGACAAGAAAAACCCACACACGAACAATCCCTTTTTCCGATGATATTGGTTACTTCCTCAGTGTCCTCAAGGAGCCCCTTTACTACTGTTGTTGTCGTAGATGTTTTGGCCCAAACGTTGCACCTCTACTGTAGCCTCGTCACTCACTCGGTACACGTGTCCTCAAGGATTCACGGCGAGTCACATATCTCCCTTACGCCAATGCAAAGTAGAGAGAATCAACCGCTGCTAAGCGTTGAAATATGGCATCGTAGTAACCGAATATCAGGTATACGTAGTGTGTCTAGAGTGTCATCGGGTTGGGTAGGAGGATATTTGCAACATACGCCGTTGTCTCAGGTGGTGCAGAATACCACAGGTAGGAAAAAAAGGCCAGCGTGTGATGTACAGCAGCAGTATCAGAGGGCGATAGAGAGCAGCTATCCGTGCTGTACAGCAGGGTTTCAATGGAGTGATACCTGGTGATGTTCCGGTATATCGTCTTGATAATATTATGACGGGGGACCATAGTTAATAGGACCTACGGTACCCACAAAGGCCAATATATTTCCAAATTTTTACTAACAAAATTTGGTCCTATTTACTATGGCCCCCCGTAATAGCAAAAAATTCAGAACGATGGTACTAACGGGGTGATACGGAGAGATCACATCGATCGACGGTAGTATCAACAGGTTGAAATAGAGAGGGGCAATGAATGGGTGACGAAGCGGTGAAATAGAGAGCGGCAATAGGTGATGATGCATATTTTCATCAGGTACTATGGAGTATGTCATGGCACGGTTTTGTCGAACAATCAGCAATGTCAAGATGATAAAAAATAACCCCAACCATTGATTGGTATTTGAACCTGAATTCGGGAATATTTAGCACCTGATTGCTATTGGTATATACTCGCGTTGGTATCGTCGTACAATGTATTATCTCTGTGGCGTCGATTTGTGATCACAGAAGAACTCGTGTCTCGCTCGTAGTATTGAAGAATCCGCACGGACACTGGTTGTGCTGGATGTCGACGGGTGGAAAGAACGGAAGAACACACACACATCGAATACCGGTGTCTTATTCTATACGTACGATATATATATGTAATAATACATACATTTGCCGTCTGTTTGTTCGACGTCAACCGTGACTGTTGGGTATCAACCATAAAGTAAAATACATCATATGGTGCCATTTCTAACAATCAATGACACGTTGTATATACTTTCCTTACGAACAATCTCCTGAAATGTCTCGCTCAACATTGCTCCTTGGTTATATCTAAAAATAATAACGTGTCCCGAGGGCATCCTGTAGTGTAATGTCAGGTGCACGTCCATCGAACTTGTTGTAAACATTCAACATTGTTGTTGATTCATGGTGAAACCATTTTTTCGGAATACATACGACCCTTTGTATCCGGGTATTTCTTCTTTCAGGGAGGAGTGTTTTGATTGATCAACGGCGAAGCCCATGCTGCAACATTGTCGAATGGCCGGCCATAATATTAACAATAATTTGATACGGAATAATAGCGGTTCGTGAAGTTGACTATTAATTAATACAACCATCGTCTATTTTCACTTTCGACCTAACGAACGAACGTGGTTTCTCTTCGACCAAACAAAGTGTATCAATTCACCAGACTTTTGTGTGTTGTGTTTTTTTTGTCGTCATGTTCACGATGTTCATCGTACCCAACCTGCCCAGTGCGCTCGGTGTCTCTAGTGGTTTCTTCTCATGAAGCTGGTGGAAGAGCAGGGACGTCCGTGAAAAAGTGAAAACGATACACCGCACCACCAGAGGTCGGAATGGAAAGCCGTTGGAACCGTGGTGATCACATAAATAAATAGGAAAAGGAGAATGTATTTTTAATCTTTTCACTTTTTTCATTTGGTTCTATTAATAGCACCTCCACCCCCACGCAATCTAGCGAAAACGAAATCTGGAACGGTTTACAGATTGTTTTTCGGACGACCATGTAAAGATATATTAAGCGTTTATGTGGTCACAGATTGTGAGACAGACATGTCTGAGAAACACATGCTAGATCAGATTGTCGGGGTATTCATGGTGTCCCCGGTTCCGCTCTACTATTATTTATTGTTGTAGTAACGAGTTTCTGATGAAACGCGAAATCGAAAGACTTGCTACCCTGCTCGTCTGAGAGTAAGGGATGCAGAAATCGATAAATTTAAGTATCGATTTCGGCGAGTGACTGGAGAGTCTACAGCTCGTTCCGCAATACAGTAGTCGGGCCAGCCTCATGATGCCCCTCTCTTGGCCGGAAACCAGCCTACCTCTAGGTATACTAGCAAACATCGCGTCGTCGTACACACGTATAACTTCTGCCCATCGCGTGTGGTTGCTCTGCCGCACGAGCCAAGCCTGCGATAGTTTCATCGCAGATTATATATAGTCGATGTTGTTGTTGTTGTTGTTGTTGTTGCTGCTGCTGTTATTTTTGTTTTGTTTTTTCCTGCGGCGGATTGGTGAAGATGAAGCTGAAGCTCACCACTCTCGTACGTTCAGATTACGTGTCGTGCGTCAATTTGACCTAGACCTGGTATATAGCTCCCAACAAAAATATATATATATATATTTTGCTGTTTCGACTGCAGCTTGGGCACGTTGACCCGGCCTGACCCCCGAGAGGGGCAGGTGCGCAGAGACAGCCCCCGGGGAGAGTCATCCCCACGCGAGCTTACCCCCTAACTAAACCCGAAGGTATCTGGCCTTACCGCCGCACTTGGTCCAGTTGCAGCCCACACTACTACTGGCTGGGGCGTTGATCTTCAGATAGAGCAGGTTGTATTCTACCTAGTTTGTTGATTGCACTCTCTTTTAATGAATTCTTCAGAGCGTTCTCCACTGGCTCCGCCAGCTTGTTTGTAGCTCCCACCTAACCACGAGTCTTCGCGTACATTCCGTACACGTCGAAGCCCCAGAAGGAGCTGGCTGCAATGGTAGCGATAGTGGCTGGGGCATTGGTCTTCAGATAGAGTGGGTTGTTTTCTACCATGTGGTAAGTTGATTGTACTCTTTTATTGAATTCTTCAGACGGTTATCCACTGGCTCCGCCACCTTGTTCGTAGTTCCCACCTAACCACGAGTCTTCGCGTACATTTCGTAGACATCGAAGCCCCAGAAACAGCTGGCTGCAATGGTAGCGATAGTAGCGGTACGGCACCTGCAGAAGTTATCCTGCCTGCAGACGCGTGCGTAGGCGCAGACTTGCCGGCGAATTTGATCAAGTTCGTGACAAGTCCAGAAAATTTCTTCTGTCCACCCTATTACTTTGTTTCGATTCACAGTCAACCCCCGGATCGCACTACCTCAGCGTCACAACCCCCTCGAGCGATCGGGCTGCTGCCCAATCATTTGACTCCAGTCTAGCCGTTACCCCAGCCTCGCGTTGCGATGAAATTTATCCAGTCTCCAGTGCCGACGTAGATTCCCCTGCCTCGGGTGCGGACATAGCTATATGCCCGTGTGATAGTGTATGTTCCACTTTAGACGATGGTTTGCTGCAACTTCCTCTCTTTCCGGTCTGGCACCTTTCCCAACGAGCACCCGTAGCCCCTTTCGACGTCTTGGCACATGTCCGTCGCCGACTTCAACTGTATACTCGCCCCCGAAATAATTACATCTATCTCGTGTGAGGCTACCATCGCTCATACGCCTGAAACCCCTCCGACACCTCGGTCAGACCTGCATGCTGGTATAGCTCTGACTATCGGCGTCAATCTGACGGCATCGATCGCACGGTTAAGCGTGATCGATGTTATTTATGAGAATGCGCCATCTTCGTGCAAAAACAGCGAATAGTTTCAACATGCACCTATCTGTCGCGCACCCAAAAGCACAAAACAGCGCGGGTATCCCGCCCTAACAAGAGCACCGTAGCGTTTCACCTGTGTCAGCCTTAGGGGCCGTGCCCGCTAATGTTTCGACCGCGAATCATAGAAGCAGCCTCTCCCCCGTGTCAGCCTTCGGGTCCTTGACCAGTGACACTTACACTACTGCCGCATCAGACGTCTTGGTTCCGTGGAACCATGTCAGCTTTCCAGAACCGTTTGTGCGCTACTCCTAAGTTTGTAGAGAAATATCTTCTTCGTCTCAGTCTCGTGACGACCTGCCACAGGCCCAAGCACCGCTCGAAGCGGGCGTGCACCTTCCGCCAGACGACAACGTTGAACAGACGCACAACCAACCCACCAAAGTTTATTTTATTCAAGACACACCAACAGAGTGCTTTCGTATACCACACCCATGTACGCTCCGTGCTGGCACTGCAGCCCTAACCGCATGTACTCATTTTGGTTCTACTCCTCACCCTTAAAAGAACTCACGAAGAAGACGAAACTCCTTCGTCCCCGTCGAGCGGCCTCCAAACCCCAGAAACGGTTTTTTCAAACCGCAGAAATATGTTTGCAGCCGATGATCAACTCTTGGTAGACCATTCGGCCAGCCTCAGGCGCAAGCTCGCCGTCAGCTGAACAGTGAGGTATTTGTCCTCTTGCAAGATGAACTTGAAACGACGACATCGTCGGTGACGTGCAGTACAGAACGTCCAACCAGTGCGTTCTCATTAGACCATAGGAGTGTTGATGTTTTCTGCGCGTAGCAGGCACCTCCATAACATCAACCACGTTGCTCCTTCGACTTTAACCACTCTATATTTTCCCTTACCTCGTACGTGTCCACGTACTCACGGTTGCGCCTCTCCTTCCGTACTTCGACTTTCCAGGCATCGTGCCCGATTCCAAAACGGATACAACCTCAGCTCACCACCTCATGGACGCGGAGGCAGACGTCGAGGGTTCAGAGGAAGACGTGCCAGAAACGCGTACCAACTCCCCAGCCTAACCAGCTCCGGGGAGGAAAATAACGTACCGCCACCTAGCTCGGTCGAGCACCCCACGCAGGGCGTCCCATGGGTTGACTACGCTACCACCTCGCATGAGCGGCGTTGCCCGCTAAATGCCGAAGTGACATGTAGAATCAGGCTATCGTTTTGGCGCTGATGGTACGCACCCTTGACGAGACGGCCCTGTGCATGTAACGACGTCTTAACTATTAAGCGATCTTCGGGGCCATTCGATTGGCCGCTGTCAACCAGGGAAATTGAAGGTGAAAGGTGGCCACCCCGCGTTACGGTAGTTCATGTATCTAATAGGATGAAAGCTGGCCGCGGCTTAACGGAAACTCTCTTCGACCGCGTCGGACTCGAAATCCCACCATTAGCCCCTAACGTTCCTCGAGCTGTCAAACGGGGAGTTGGTGGAGCGGAACCACGCTCGCAGTTTTCAGCGGCCGCCCCCGCCCCCCGGAACACACCAGCCCAGGCACAGACACCTTCCGCTGCTCTTTTAGCCAACACGTATAACCACTGGCCGGCTGATCCGTCCAACCAGAATACTGTGGCTGAAGCTACTGTCTCATCTCATGATAGGGCAACACAGGTTTAAACGTCGCTCATGAAATCCGAATAGTGCACGTAAGCCTCTAGAGACAACAAAAGTTGCTGCCTAGCAATCTGTCACGTGACTGACGTATTCCTTACGCACCCCCAGCTCGTTCAACTCGAGGACCAAGGTGACGCTTGCCGTCGCCTGTAACAGCGCATGCGCTTCCACCGTTGCCGGGACCACTCTGTAGGCGGCGCAAAACCACGTTCGTTTCCCTTTGACCGTCGTAGAACTTCTTCACGACGCAATGGCAGAAGTCGTATTTGAATAAACCATGGAGGCGACACACACACGCCTTGCCCGCATAAAACGGGTAAGGTAACTACCAACAAGACTCCCTCTACGACACCGTAATGCCGCGCCTCTACAGATTAGACAAGTCGCCCGAAACACAGGAAATGCGCTTCGGTCTCTGGCTCTATCTCACACCAACATTAAAACTCCTTCGCCCCCCACCTCAACCGATAGAACCCCAGGCATACGCTACCGCGTCCTGAACGATGATAACCTCAATGCATGCGAGCCGGTTACTGTCAGCTCCGTCCGGGTGACCGCCCCCCCACACCTCCAGTCCCGCCTGCAGCACAGGTGGAAGAAGAAACACGAACCGGTTCAAGCGGGCTAGTTCCGGCCCACTCGCTCCATGTTTTGAGACAATGTGAGAACCCGCAAATCACTGACCCCTCTCGTGCAGAAGACGAAACTCGCAACACCATATTGCATCCCTCATTATGGACTTTTCCACACCGTCAGGACGCGCATGACGCTGCAACGCCCCGCACTGACGAAAAAAATCGTAACAGAACGCAACATCACTCCCCTCCATGGCGATGGCGCCACAGGGCCTGGGCGCGTACAACGCTGCCCCCCTCTCGAATAAACGGCAATATTGCTGGTCGTTCTCATGCGTTTCCTACTACGTCACAGGCGCCTACCACATTCGGGTTTGGCTTCCCAGATGGGAAGGTTGCCTCGAGGTATGCGTACTGGAGTCCGCGACGTAAACGTTCCGTGTCGGCGCTCCGCTCTGCATCGGCAGTGTCCACTGGATGAAACTGCCCGTTTTGCACCAATGACGATGAACTTCTAGATATTACTCACCTTGATGCCCCTCCTGATCAGCGTACGGTAAAATAATTTTTCTTTAGCCTCTGGCGTTTCGCCCCTGCAGCCAGTGAGCCGGTAGCTTCTTTTTTTATTTTATCCTACGGCGGATTGGTAAAAATATTGCTTAAGCTCACCACACTTCCACGTTTCAATTTCGTGTCGTGTGTCAATTTAGCCCATAGTTCCCGTTGCAACATCAGAACGGGCTGTTGTTATCCCTGGAGTTTGCGCACGTTGGTCCCACCTGACTCCCGAGAGGAGCAGGTGCGGTGGAGATAGCCACCCAAGAGGATCATCTCTCCGGGGAGTGTGGGAGTTGCGCGAGCTCACCCACTAACAGACACCGAGGCTAAGAGGCCTTCCCGCCGGAGCTGGTCCAGTTACGGTCCACCCTACTCGTTGGGGCGTTAGTATTTACCTCACAGGGTAAAAACAACACCCTCGGCGCATAACCATGGTCCCTTTGCTCGCATCGGGGCGCCGAGATTCATTCGTATAGAAATGTATACACCCGTCCCCCCGATAGTGTTGACAAAGCATTGGTTTACAGACGAACATAAATCGCCTTCCGCAAAGGCGGAGGAAGACTCGCCAGAAAGGTCGGTTAGGAGCCCCCTGCCGCCCCCCCAAACAAGCCTTTAGCAGCCCCAGTAACGACCCACCTAGGCGAAAGCGATAAAATTACTTCGGACCCTCATGCTTGGCCCCCGGAGAAACAAGAAACTAGAGGTTGACACTGTACGAGCAATGGTCATTCCAGCTAGCGGAGAAACCTAAAATCCCCTGCCCCCTCCTGCTCGCGCCGCGTCTGCCGCCGTGGCGTGCGATGCAACCAACCCAGGAAATCGGGCACACACAGCAGTCGTGCTTTGTTAGTCAGCCACCCGTTTCTTTCTCGCAAAGGACCCCTCCCAGAATTACCGTAGATGGCCATTCTTACCTGTTCGATGAACAATGCTTCGCTTTAGAAAACGTCGCCCGCTTGCTGGCTACCTCGTTCTTCAACAACTCGTGTTTGTGTCCGACCCAAATCTGCACAGATAGGACGGACGCGTTGTACGAGATTTCGATACCTGTTGTCAAGCCGTTTTATATTGGTATTCATACTACTATTAAAATATAAGTTCATGATACTATAGATCGTACGGCAAGATCGCCCTCGATCCTTGGGCCCTAAAATAGTGTCCAATACTGCCGCAGCAAAGTACCAACACCGCTGCCTCCCGGCATGAAGTACTGCAGTGAAGCCGGTCAGCTGTCCAGTATACCAATCAGGTTTTTATTCGGGTGAAAGCACCGCATGAAAGCTACGTTGAAACTGAGAACTACACAACAACTCCTACGTTCACAACATAGCTGGTGTTGTGGTCTTCTCGTACCCGGTACGTTGGCATTTCACTTGTTCTACCCGTTACGGTATCCTCGTAACCGGTACGTTGGCAATTCACTTGCTTTACCGGTATTCACCGGTACGCTGGCATTTCCCTTGCTTTCTTGCTACTGCTGCTGTGCTTGAGCTTCGTACGATACTATTAATATTGTACTTCTCAGTCTATGGCCGAAGATTCGATTGAAGCAATATTGTCTGCTGTAGATTACATGAAAATGATGTCCGCTCGGAAACACAAAGATTAGATTATTATGCCCGATCTGGGTCGTGCCCTGAAAGGGTTTCAATGGTTTTGATCATGATTGACCTATTCCTTTCATCTAAAGGCCCGCGTGGTCTAGTGTATCGCTTCTGTTTTTAGCGTTCAACCATGGAGCTCGAATCTGAAGATGGATGAGGCGGGGATTTACGCAATATATACAATAAAAAGGTGTGGAATCAACTGCTGAGATCGCCTAACGAGTGTAGGCGCCACGAAGAACTGAAGTATTTCCGCAATAAAAATTCAAGGCACAGACCACATCGGGGACGGCAATAAAGAGCTTGCTGTGCGACACCGGATGTCTATACGTAGGAGGGATAGAGAAAAAAACGCGAAGATAACAAATGGGATGGAAACCAATGATATGTCTGTATCGTACATACGTAACTACGTACGAAAACAACATAAGGTACCTGGTGTGAAAAATCAGCAAACGAGTACGAAGAAACACTGCATGGTCGGTGGGCGTAGAGGGGTTTCATGATCGCCCGGACAAACGTCAGTACTTTCAAACACTTTTTAACTCGGAATCAAATATTTACCTTGGCTAGTGCCAGTAAGTCGATGTGGGGTACCTTGAAACGACCTAGGTCACTCAAATAAAGGTGGCGTAAACGCCAGTGGCTTCAAACACTTACTTAACTCGGAATCAAAAATTTACCTTGGCTAGTGCCAGCAAGTCGATGTGGCGTGAACGTCAGTACCTTGAAACGACCTAAGTCACCGGAATAAAATGTTTGGCCCGGAGTAGAAAGAACTCATGATGAACTTCCTACAGCCCGTAATGAACGTATACATAAAACGACCTCCACATTCGCCAGGAATACTTACTCTCAATGCAGAGAAGTTTGAGATCATCACCAAAAGAAAGGCCCATAAAAAAATATAAACGCGTGATACGCGCGACCGAAGTATCACACACAGCTTGCAAAGGACTAGCGTGGAAGCTGGCAAAGATGAGCTTCGACGAAATGCTCGATCTCTCAGCTTTTGCTTGAATTCTGTCAGTATACCAAAACGCGGTATTCATACCAAGAAACTAGAGACATCTGGAAAAACTTCAGAGTGGCAGATGGATTCTAACATACGCAGAAACCTTTGTTGAAGGAAGGTACAGCGAGAAACGTCTGGCGAAGGTACGTGAATGGTGGCAGCATCGACATAGTCCACTGCGCACGCGGAAACGTGACAAAGGTACGTGAAGGTTTGCCACATCGATACAAACAAGTACGTGAGTATATTGGAATACTCATCGGTGAACCGTTACAACAGGTTTGACAGTCAAGCGCGCAGATATATATATATAGAGAGGGGCAAAGTGGACGGCCACCGCAGAGTCTCGGTATTGTGAACGCGTATAGCAATACGACAAAGGACTGACAGAATTATCTGAAGTCTCAGTTAAAGGTGAGGTGGTGGGGTAGGACGATGGTAGCTTTCAGTGGAATCTATGTCTGGCCAAGAGCTTAAAAGTGTAGGTTATTGTCAAGGTGCAGACGTAGGCCTTCGAGAGGAACCCACCTCAGATGCAAGTGAGACAGGAAGAAAACACATTTTTTCGCAGATGAGTATATGCTCCGAGCGTGTTAGACAGATGTGGCGCTGGCAGTTGCAAGTGGTGAAGACTGTACGAGGGTCAGGTCCGCCGCTCTTCTCAACACCGTCCAAGGTCAGCACCGCGGGAACAAGACGCGCTGCAACATCGGACCGACGGCGATATATGGAGGAGGAAGACTGAAGAACATCTGGACCAAGGTCAGGACCGCCGTTCTTCTTACCACCGTCCAAGAGCAACACCGCGGAAAGGAAGGGCGCTGCAACATCGGGGCGACGGCAATGGATGGAAGAGGAATGCTGAAGAACGTCTGGCCGAAGGTCAGGACCGCCGCTCTTCTTACAACCGTCTGAGGGCAACACTAGGAAAGGAGAGGAGCTGCAACATCAAGCCGACGGCGAGGTGCGGAGGTGGAAGGCGCAGGCGCTGCAGCGGTCCATGATCGTAATACCCGCTGGGCACCGTCGTTCATATGCACCGGTCTGGGGGGGTGTTCGAGGAGGAAAGCGCACACGCTGTCGCCGGACTAGCACCGGGCGTCGGCGTTGTGCCGACAATGGTTATGTGTCGGGTAGGGGGGGTGTTACAGCGGGTGGCGCCAGGGAGGGAGGTTCATAACGCTGTGACTGTCGTGACCAGCGCTATGGGGAGGAAAATACGGCACGAGACTACTGTCCTGATCAGGGTCACGCGTGGGGTCTATTCGATAGGCAGAGGGCCAGCTTTGGTTAGCATCCTCTGGGCAGATCTTATAGGAGCAGGGAGGACCCCCGGTGTGGGAACGCCTTCGGTCTCGGGTACAGAGCCAGTAACGAGGTTCCGGGACAACCCGGTGTTTACTAAACACCAAGTGAACAAAGAATGTCAAAGCCAAGTGACCTGTGATACCTGTCCTATCGACCCCCAACCCCCTGGGCCCTGCCTTGCCCGTCGTGCCCGTCATCGTGTCTGCGATGCTTCGTTGAGTGTTCACGCTGACTGCTTGCATCTACCGCATTGCATCGATCCACGGTCTGCGTGACCCGATCAATACTGCTTGGAGGCACTTCCTCGAACTCCCAAACAAAACAGAGATCTAACGAGCGCAGGTCCTTTTCAGGGTCTGAGAGCTGTACCCTGCTGTAACATGGTGGACCCAGGGAGATCACCGCGTGTGAACACGTTCGTGACAATATTGGTTCCGTTCGCTTTCGCGCGAAGCTCGCCAGACTCACCCATGCAAAAACAACTGCTGGGTACCGGCGACCGACCGTTTGTAGAATCTGGCCCTTCCGATACCATCGAGGGAATAGGTTACCGTGTAGACTTTGAAAACGCTCATTGCCCCCCCTCATGGCGAGGCCTGAACCCGTTGGGAATCGCCGTGCAGAGTAGACGCCAGCGCCTCGGCGACCACGAACCATCACCGGCGCGCCACCACCACGTTTCTCCCACGTAAAGCGATTTGCTCCCCACGCAGGGTGGAGCTTTCATCTTCGAAATCGACTCTTCGTGTCAACAGCGTCTTTGAAATTGTAACGCAGCAACCGCTCCCTTCGGTTACTCGTCTCCCGTGCCGAACGTGCCGTCGGACCACGGCGGCGACGTCTTCTCTGTAGTACCTAGACCCGGACGGATGCCTAAGAGCACCCCAATCCCTTACTGAACAGGGACCGTGCCCTGCCCTTTGAGTTGTCACCTTGAACCACGCTTCGTTTGCAACGGAATGACAGAGGATTTCTCGTCGCGAAATCTAGGTGATATGTCCTCTGAGATTGAAAAATGGCTACGTAGCTTTCTGGACTTGTGTGGCGGAACGCAAAGATAATTCCCCACTCTCCACCGATCGTCTTCGCGAACAGTGCTCACCATCCACTGGGTGATCACCCTTTACGTTGTGGCGCCACGATCTCCGCAAAGACGAGCCGCCGTTTATGTATTGCCGTTTCAACGCTCTCAAATTGTGCCTTTTTAAGACCCGTCGCGTAAAACAGGGTTATTTACGGTAGTCGGTACACTGTCGGCACTCGAGAAAATGATGCGTAGAAGGACTTGGCAGTGCACCGATCGGAGCTTGGCGACGTGACGCGGACGTTGAGGCCAGGTAACACATCAGTACAACGTGCATTCCCCTGACAATGCTTTCTGAACGACGGGGCCCCGTATCCCAATCTCGTCGGAACGAATAATGATGTTTTTGGTGTATACTTGGGTCATGGGATTATTCATCGAGACGTATTTTGATTTTTGCTAAAGTTTGTTTTCGCGTGAGGTATGGAGCACCTTGAGAGAGGAGCATCAGAAATATTTGAGTGAACCTCTATCGTAGATTGCCTTTATATATATTTATTTTTTTATGTATAGTATTATACCTGTCCTGCTGCTCCGATCACGGGCGATAGCGTAGTAGAGAACTGGTCCCATGTTCGTAGGAGGCATCATCTTCCGAAACCGTGAGGCCTACTGCTTCGAATACAGTCACGAAGACAGTCGTCATTTGAACAAATCCTTTCACCGGCGTACAACCTCCGTTACATCGCCCTTCGAATACTTGTCAATGGCACCCCATTCCCAAACATCACACTCACCTTGAGGTGGATCAAATCTCTCGTGATATACGTGTTCTCGCTGAACCATACTCGAACAGAGCGTGTCGCAGCAGCGAAAAAGACGTCGGCCAGAAACGGCAACGCGCGGGGCCTTGTCGCCGCCCCTACGTGACATCAAACCATTTCGAGCACTCGCCGTCATTCGTACGTACACGAGTTCGCATTCCGTTATCGAACTGCCTGAAACCTACGCGTATATTTGCTGGTACACCGAAACGCGGGAGTGCCTCCGCCGGCAGGAGCCATTGGTCGACAGAGTCGATATTGTTTCCAGATCAAATGAAGCACACGCAAAAGGAAAATTTTCTCTACTCCCCTACTTCTTGCAATCGCCGCACAACGAACGACACGTCGACTGTTGACTATGCAGGTTTACAGCCCTACTGTTCCTCTCAGAGTGTTCCCTTGACCTCGCAGTAACTGCTATTGCGGGACGGAACGATTCTGAACAACAAGTTGGGGGCACAACAAGCGAATTACTCCTGCAGTTGTAGGAATGACGAGCGGGACAGACGCCTTCGAGTCATCGACGTCCTAACTGAAGCAATGCCGGCACGTATATAAAATGGCATGTATTCTAGCAAGGGTTACGCCAACGCATGAGAGGCTACTGCGGGAAAATTAATTAGATTATTGAAATTCCCACTCCATACCGGAGATCGTATGGCCCACACTTAGAACCCAGGAATGACAACAGTATATCCCTCCTTGCTGCCATATTCGAGAACAGTTCCCGGTACGTACCACGGTCGACAATGGGATTCGAAAGGATCGCACCTCAGAGGCCTTGCCCCTTGGAAACACCTACTGATGACCCATTGACGTACACTTGTTCCTTTTCAGCCAACACCCAGCACAAACCAATCCTGTTTTCGTAACGTCACAACAATCGCGCTGGTTGGTACCGACATGTTCTGGGATAATTCCGAAGTGTCGGGCCACAGCAGTGCCTCCATTGGTATCAGGACCTATACCGTTGTGAGTCGTTGATGATTTAAATCCACCGGGTGTGATGGCTTTGGAGTTTGTGGTCGTTTTCTAGGCGTACCTCCGAAAGGGGTGTGGTATTAAACGTAGCCCCGGTTGTCATGTGACGGACGAAACTTAAACAATCTACCGCAGTATTACCCCAGGTTGTGCTGTTGTCGACGGGGGTGCAACAAAACGGGGATGCGCTATCATGTGTGATACATGTATGGTACAGGAGCTGTCCCTAGTTTCATGACCTCTAACGGATATGTACTTCCCACAAAACTAGTGTCGAAAATATTTGACGGGACATCGTGGCAAACACTCCCTTTGGCAGGGTGTATCGTGGGCCTACACACATACATATAGCCGCAAAATGAAAACGATCAGGGGAGTCACTAGGTCGAGTGGCTATGAGAGGGTGATAGGCAATGATGATCTTAACGTGAACCGGACTAGTGTTGTCGACGGAGAGGCTAACGACCATTTCACTATGTACCGCGTACACGCCACTCGGACTAGTAGCTCTGCGCGCCTCCCTCCAAACTGGACGTGAAACCATTTTGTTGCCATAGAGTAACAAAAAGGCCCGCTAGAGGTTACCATCGCCGAAACAAAAAAAAGGGATACTGAAGATTTTTCAGGAGAGTGCTATCGAGTAGACGCGCGTAGGCATATAGCGAAAAGTACATGTTATGGAGTCGAGCGGTGCGCGTGTCATGCATGATGGTGTAATCTCGTCGGGCTCTCCGGCCGAGATAGCTTATATTCCTCGAAAAGCTGCTCAGATATACCCACCTCCAAAACATCATGTATTAATTCGTTCTCAGAACAAATAGGGTCGTTTGGCCGTCCGTCCCACAAGCACACACTCAAGCTCTTTCAGTTCAATGCAAAGACTGCCACTTGCATTCCCGTCGTTCCACCCCGCTTGCGGAACATACGCCTGAGCCATCTCCTAGTTGTCTCAGTCGGTACTCCTCTGGTGTAGGGGGGCACTGCCGGCGGCAAGGTGAGCTATATAAGAAGCTGAAGGGGTGGAAAAGGGTTGTGACTGTCTGCTCACATCCCCCCAGTCTCCGGGTTCAATTCGCATTTTCTCATTTTGCCTAAATGCCGTGTCTACTTTTGGAAACCCCTCGGACCCTTGGATTACCACCGTAACATCTTCCCCAGCTGGTTTAGCCGGATAAGGCAAGCCACGCGATATCCTAGACGGTGGACCCAAGGTAGTCTATGCCCGCCAAACTGAGGGAAGCAAACCCGGCTAATTTTTTGTTTTCCCGATAGGGAAGGCCTTCCCCCAATACGCACACTACATGCGTCGCCTTGTTCTCTTAACGCGGCGTACCCTGTTACGTCCCCTCCAACTGCGTTCCTGAATGCTCCCTTGACTCCTACACTCCTTACAGTTCCCCCTGAACACTATTGTGCCAATCGATAAGGAAGATCACAATCGTCGCGCCTCCGAGGTGAACAAACTAGGCAAAAACAGAATGTCAGAGATCGCAAGGAACCCCGTTCCTTCGGACAATAGTCTCCTATTGCCCCCTACTCCCGCCATAGATACACAGATCGCGACGGTAATTCGAGATGACAGGGTCCTTTTTGCACGATTTCAGCTTAGTAATCACCTGGCGCCTACCAAACCAATAACTCAAAAATGAATTCCTGCAAATTCGTAGTGCTGTTGCCGAGCTAAGTGGCGTGGTTTTTCCAAAGTGCCGCTGGCCTAGAACAACGCCCCCAGCGGCATCCCGCTCATCCCCCCCCGCTTAGAACAAGCGCTCCCAGAATCGCCCCCCCGGAGCTATAGTGTAAGACGCTCCTCGTCCATCAACCCCCCCGAAGCTCCGAAGCCGACACCACCAAGACAGGTTAGCCGGTGTTGCGCGCGGCTGTACTTGAAGATGGACCCCAGACGAGCTGCTCGATCTTCGGAACGGCGCGCCCGCGGCCCCACCCTCGCCTTCTCACTCCAAATCCCCTCACGGGACACGCCAATACGGCGAGTAAAGTCGTAGACCTGCCCGAGTTGCCCCGCGCGTCCCTTTCCGCCCTCGACCGGCTGACGTTCGTACCGATCGCGAACTTTCTCAGCGCCTCCTTTCTACTCAGCGTGGGGCGTCTTCTGGCCCCCTCGTCTCGGGCTGCGGGGCGGCTCCGCTCGCTGCTCGGATCGTACAAGTTCCACCACGCGTGAAACGTGTCCAACTGCGGCGGAGTAAAGCTTGTCCAGTGACTCCGGTCCAGTGACTCCGCCTCCGAGACCCAGTGACGCCTCCCCGTCGAGGTACCCGCCACGATAACCCCATCTCGCGATCCCGGTAGCGCTGACCACCCTCCTGACCAGTGACTCCGCCTCCGAGACCCAGTGACGCCTCCCCGTCGAGGTACCCGCCGCGGTACCCCAATCTCGCGACCTAGGTAGCACTGACCACCCTCCTGTCTAGTAGCGTGTACATTGATTGGTGCTGCTATAGTTGAGTGCCCTCCGAGCCCCAGGTCCGCTCCCCACGCCATCTGCGCGAACTGGGGGGTCCAAACGAGCTACCCCAGGGTGCTGCCGTGGTCATCCCACGGTCCGTTGGCGACACCGCTGACGATGCCTGCTTCTCTGCACCGCCGCCACCTCTTGGACGCTGCCCGTCCACCACCGTCGACGGCGAACGCGCCGACGCCGTGCGGAAACGAGGTGCCGCGGCCACCGCCCGAGGTGCCCGCACTACTCGAGTCACGTGGTCGGGGCTACACGGACGGCGCGCACGCCCGTGTCGATCACCGAAGCGCCATCGCTGGCGTGGCCATCCCTACCGTGGCAAGCCCCGAGCATGACGGCAAGCCTGTCGTGAAACGCGAGGGTGCCCAGCTGTCTGTCAGTCAAGCCCCCTTCCCCAGATGTCCAACGGGAGACGGCGTGTCGTGAAACATGAGGATGCCCAGCTGTCAGTCAGTCAGGCCCCCTTCTCCAGATGTCTGAAGGGAGACGGTGCCGAGGTGAGTCTGAGGGATGCTCTCCACAAGGGCTCCAAGCAGCGAGGGCGCACGGGGCGGGCGTGGTCTCAACACGAGTGGTTTCTGCGAGCATGGTTCGGTGGCGTGCGGCGTGATCATGATTCTCATGATAAGTTTCTGGGCGGTCGAGTCGATTAAGAGTGAGACGATTCATGTCATGAAAAGTCTTGTTGCTGTAGCTATCAGAGTATAACCGCCGCTCGGCTGTCCCGACTACATATTCTTGAACTCGCTAATCTAGCCATACTCGCCATCCCCCTTTGTGCACTACCTACGCAAGGGATAGCACGAACACGCGGTATCGGTTGTAAAATACCTACATATGTGGACTGGATAATAATCATGATGATTTCTCGACCAACTGCTAATTTCTCGATCCTGTAAGCCCATCCCTGAACCGGAGTCATTCAGCCCGTATGAGCGCGAGAACATTGCAACAACACCAAAACACTAAATACGGGTCGGTACATCTGGAAGGGTTTGCACCTCATGCAGGTACCGTGTTGAAAATAGTATAAAGCAAAACATCGCGCGCTACAGGGGAACAATATGATTGCCGCGCATTGGGCAGTTCCGGCGGGGTGAGGCAACACTGCATTGCAAAACGTGGCTGCCACGGTTACAGGATGTGGCACAAAGAGAACTGGAGAGCCTGACAGTCAGGTGCACGCAACTGGCGAGCCTAACAGTCAGGTCCAGGCTATAAGACACATAACAGGGCAATATTTTCCTTGATGTGTCCTTCACCCGCCAAAAAATGAAGAGTAATGAACATAGTGATAAGGAACAACAATAACCACGATGGACACGCACGCACAGCGGACACGGGACGGCAGTGAACTGCCGGACACACGCGACGGAGTGCGGGCGCCAGTAAAGGACACAGCCAGTGCGGTCGGATGCACGGGCAAGCGAGTTTGCAGCAAACAAATACACAAGCAAACGAACGACCAAACAAACAACAAAAGCGAACAGAACAAACAAGAACAAACAGAGGAGCAAACAAACAAGCGGACGAACGACATAAAACTAAACGACAAACAGGCAGCAAGCCCCGTGGCAAGGCTCAGACCTAGAGGGGCCTGATTGCTGTCTCCTTTTAGCATGAGCAACAGAAACAGCGGTCCCAATAAGTACAGGCCCGACCACTCTGGGCATTCACCCCGCCTCAAGAAGGAAACAAGCGAGATACGAACAAAAGAAAACGAAACAAACTAACCAAAGCAAAACAAAACTTTGCTGCCCGCACAGCATGCTGAAAGCGGCGGAGCATATCAGCCGAACATTTCAGTATTCCAGAGACCTTGTTGATATCTCTCTGCCGGATGGAGACAGCAAAAATGGTTCCCCAGGCTGAGACAAACCCATACATTTTGCATGCACCCACAAGATAAACGAAGTAAAATTGTAGAGAGCTTACCAACAGACCGTGTAGGTAGGACAGGCGCAGACCTCGTGGAAGTTCGTATCTGTCTCCCACGACGGGTAAAGACACAGCACCACTCCCAAGAGGCACAGACCTATCTCTTCTATACAACAACAAACAGGCACAGGCAGGACAGGCACAGGCCCTGTGGAGGCTCGGTTCATGACCATAGCCATGTCCCCACAAGGCACAGACCCATCTCAACAACAGGTACAGGTAGGCCAGGCACAGACCTTGTGGAGGCTCGGTTCAAGGCCATAGCCATGTCCCCACAAGGCACAGACCCATCCCAACGACAGGTACAGGTAGGACAGGCACAGACCTTGTGGAGGCTCGGTTCAAGACCATAACTATGTCCCCACAAGGCACAGACCCATCCCTACAACAGGTACAGGTAGGACAGGCACAGACCTTGTGGAGGTTCGGTTCAAGACCATAACTATGTCCCCACAAGGCACAGACCCATCCCAACAACAGGTACAGGTAGGACAGGCACAGACCTTGTGGAGGTTCGGTTCAAGACCATAACTATGTCCCCACAAGGCACAGACCCATCTCCAATAAAAACAAAACGTATGCCAGATAGGTAGGATAGGCGCAGACCTCGTGGAAGCTCATGGTTGTCTCCCACGACTGAAAATACATCACTACCATTCCCACGAGGTACAGGCCCATCTCTTTTAATCCATCATAATGCGAGCACAGGTAGGACTGGCACAGACCCCGTGCAAGCTTAGTTGACGAAACTATTCGCTTTCCACGAGGCACTGGCCTATCTCTCCTTTCTGACACCATGTGGGCATAAAAGTATAACGCGAAAAACAAGAGGACACAAAACACAACATGAAACAAACAAAACCCAAAGCAACCACAACACATACCAGGTGCCGGGTATAATACTATTATTGAAGACGTACTCTCCGCGGAGCGCCTCATCTCGATGCAATTTCTTGGCGTCCCTAGAAAAAGTGAGCCTCAAGTTGTTTCTGTCAGGTTCTTATTCATGTGGTGGGTCTATACCGCTGTATACATGAGTACTAATTAACCAGTACTTTACCAAGGTATTTGCGTGTCCTGACCACGGCGATGAGTTGAATGTGAGAACCACGACAACAACTTAGAAAAACAAAACAGCAGGACTACTATTTTAATACTGCTGTAGCACAACAGCACAGCAGCAAGTATCGTATGCTGCTGCTGTACGTATCCTCGTGTGCATAAAATCCAGAGATATCTCAGGGTCCCGCACGGTAAAAAAACAAAACAGAGTGGGATGCGTAGAACGATCCCCAGTGCGTGCAAACGCGTGCCTCGGACTAGATCGAACACGCGGCTAACAAGTTATCCATGCGTGAGTACATCGTTGAGTGTTCGTTAGTCGGTACATTATTACCAATGCAGTACTACGTAGCCAGTTGTTGAAATTTCGTGCAGCATGCCGGTATGTTCGAGACAAGTGCAACACTGGACGTTGTTGCAAATTGCGCAGCATGCCGGTAAGTTTTTAACTAGGCCGCACATGCGGCTAACGAGTTCTGACAACGAAAGTTGAAAAAACACGCCGAGTCCTATTAATACTACTACTGTACAGTCGATGCGTATCCGGACGAACCCCGAGCATGACTGCCTGCGTCTCTACATGACGGTCAAACATCGAATCGCTAAAACGAGCAAGCGACATCGACCCGTCCTTGCAGCCGTATGATACCGAAGTACCGAGATAAGGTATCTCGCATGCTACGGGTTCCTGTAGGACTGCAAGCGCTTCTGTATGGGAGTGGGCATCAAGTATGGATACGAAATATGCAGCTTGGGGACGCGGTTAGCGACGTTCATGCGATAGGTGGTGCCGTCAGCAGCGGATCTTATTCGTCTCTTCTCATCCCCCTGCTTCTCTCTGCGGGCCCTCTGGCGAGAAAACCGGCCGTACGGTCTTTCACCGATTCCTCTCACCTCCCTGCCCTGTCCCCTCGGTCCCCCGCTGGCGTACGGAGGGGGCTGCTCTCATGCCTCGTGTGCGAAGATTGTCTGCGTTGTTGCTGGTTAGCGTAATAGGTACTTTTTTTGTATAAATTGCTGTAGTATTTAATACGGCGCCTGTATTATCAATGAGCGTGTGGTTCGCTGCTCGGGTGCTGTCTTCTTCTCATGCTTTATACCCGGTATATATGATTTAGTATGATCCATATGGGGGAAATTATTTCATCTAGCGGGGCGTCGCGACTAGCCCCCCCTCCCTCGCCTGAGTTTGCAAAGCTCACATGTGACGAGGGGTGGGGGTGGGCGCTGCGCACTAAAAAGAGACTATGTGCCGCGGCAGACTGCAGGATACCTCCATCCACTAAACAGACCTGCGTTGAACACATGAAAGGAGTGTGTGGGGCTACTACATTCACGCATACCGAAGCTCAGCAGAGGACAGACTCTGCTAAACGAGGCGTAAGCCACCCCCCCTCACGGGGGGGGGGGACGGAGTCAGCTCTCGTTCACCCACACTAAACCTCCTATGGCGTGCAGCCGCAAGATCCACACGGTGTCCGCCCGCGGTCCCGCTTGGGGACCGTTGTGCGAACCTATCGTGACCTACCGAAGGTTCCTCTGAACGACGGACTCAGTCACGACCTCCCCGCTGCACGTACCGTCGAACTCTTTGCTCAAAGCTAGGGTTCACTACTGCTGTTTACGCTGTGGTTACTCTCCGCGCCTATGAGCGTATTAGTCTAGGATTCGGCATAGGGAACCAAGAGCAACCTCGCCCCCGTCTGAATCAATCAGAGAGGGCTTGGCGCCGAAACATGGGGCAGAAATATGATGCGATACACGGGATGCCGGAAAAATCCATCGACCAGCATCCCGTCGGACGCGTGTGAGATGTGCGTGAGACTACTACACTCGTGCATACCGAGCCCGCCGAACCAATTGGGAATGGAGGAAGGTGTTTGCACCAAAGACACCTCGTAGGTGTTCTGAAATCGCGGAGAAAACCTGCAAATTATTGTGTTGTAAGAGTTCAAAGTTTTTAGCATTAATTGCACGTTTTTGGGCTCAAAACACTGAACACCCCTAATAATGCCTAACGCACTCGCCCTGTCCGCTTCGGCGACGCTTTACTAGATCCATCAAGTGACAAGCCAACGTTTGTTGAAAGCCATATTTCATCGACCCTCTCGCGTGCAAACAAATTATACAGCAATTTTGCTAGTTTTCCTGGTGTTGGCTGGCATGTTGGAGTTCACCAAAACGCCTCTTGAGTGCTGTCTGGTCGTCGACAACTCCCGTTGTTCGATGCACTCACTGATATGATTTACCAAGCCTGAGTCAGTTCATAGAAGCCCCTCCAGGGTATATATATATTATCGCTTAGACGACACAAGACAAGGAAGAAAGGGGGAGAACATGAAGTGCACACACAACAAGAAGAAGTAGAACAAGAAAAAGAAGTGAGAAAGCGGCGGATGAGATACGTCCCAACCCGCTGACCGTTCCACACAGAAACACGCATATTTCCAGTGTGGAACTCCCAAATACCGTTACACACTAATCCATACACCAAATACGTGAGCACTCCGAACAGCCCCTCTGCTCTCTACTTGGCTGCTTGGTGAATGGGATAACCAAACATCGCTCATGACAAAGTACCATGCCCTGATGATAGACCACGATCACCCAAAATCCAAATCCAAGGTATTGTACTCAAAGATAAGTATATGTCAAAACCACCAATGCCTCAAATCAGAATATCACAAACACAAATATCAAAGTCTCAAATCTCACAAAGAAAGAAACTTAATCTTCATATCTCAGAAAATAGTACCACAAGAACAGCTGCTCAAAACCCGAAAAATAATAAATCGGAGAAAAACAGAAATCAACTCCTCAAATCTCGACTGTACAGAAAGATCAAGCCCGCCAAGCCCAGAAAAGCCCACAAAGCAACTCCTCAAAATCTCAGAAAACAATCAATCGAATCCTTGCATCATTTATATAGTAGTGCAGTCCCCCTTGATTTGTAGGCTCTCCATCTCGATCAAACACCAATCCGATATAGCCTCTCTACAGGGGACACACTAAATCCAGTCAAATGGCAACAAAAACCCAGAATTTCGTCTCTGAAATAACGCCCCAGTTTAGTGCGGTCGACTTAGTATACTACAGATTTCAATTCCGCGCAACGTACGTAGATACGTATTCAGTATAATAATGTTATATAGTAGTTCCTAATATTTCAGCTTTCCTGCTACGTACAGCAGTCGTCCAGCCCCAACGGAACGGGATAAAAAGCACCACTCATGAATCACGATCGACTCCTCAACTCAAACCAGAATGGTACATAGTGGCATGTCGGATTCCCTCCCTCGTCCCCCCAAAAAATTAAATCACAAATCATAGGCCCTCATGAAGTCAGAGCTTCAAACCCCAAAACAATTGAAGAATACCAGGTAGTGACAAAAATAATTTTCAGAGTGTCAAATCGCCCAAAAAAAATAACTCTTCAGATCTCAGCAATAAAATATCATGACCTCCAAGCTCAATAAAATCCATAAACTATCTTCTCAAATCTCATGAAATTTGTGATAACTTCCTCCAATTCCCTCAAATCACGGAAATATACAAAAATCGGCCTCGTCAGACATAAAAATTGACTCAAAAACAAAACAAAACAAAACAAAACAAACAAACAAATTACCTCATGTTCATGATGAAGTTCCTGTGGAAACGGAAAGCGTCTTTCGGAAGGGGTTTCGTCAAGAAGTCCGCATGTTCGTATTCCGACCTCACATGCGTGATTTCAAACTCTCCCTTTTCGACAAGTTCTCGCAGGAAGTGGTGGCGGACATCTATGTGCTTCGAGTTAGAGTTCGTCACAGGGTTGACCGCGGTTTGGATCGCACCCTTGTTGTCCTCAAAACCCTGGATGCACGGATCCCCAAAATCAGGCAACAGGAAACGCCACACTGACCGTAGAAAAAGAGCCTCCTTGAAACTCTCTGCCATCGCAACGTACTCTGCTTCACTCGTGGAGAGTGTGGAAGGCTTCTGCGTCCTAGAAATCCATTGAATCGCCGTACCCCCACACATCACGGCTGCACCCGAGACAGACTTCCTCCTAGTGTCTCGGGGGGCATAGGCTGCGTCTGCATAAACCACCAACTCTAATCCACTGCCCCTCTGGAAAGTAATACCGTAGCTACTCGTCACCTTCAGATACTCCAAAATCCCTCTCGCAGCCAACCAGTGTTTGAGTTTGGGGGCATGCATATACCTCGCGACCGCCCTTACGGCATTTGAGATATCAGGTCTCGTCTGGTTAGAAAGCTACAGCAAACTGCCTACTAGTTCACGATACGGCCAGTCACCAGTGGGCTCCTCTTCGTCAAACACCTCCAGGAAAAGATCAGGGGAAAGTGGGGTGTTCCAACCAGCGGTCACGCCAAATTGCTTGACCGTCTTCTCCGCGAAATATTTTTGCGAAATTGTCAGTAAACCCGCGACCTTGTCTCTGGAATAGTGGCGAACGGCATACCATCGCAGCTCACCAAGGTTATTGATGGGGACTACGCGGTTCAGGTCCTCGCAAAAACGGTCACATCTCTCCTTACGGCCTACCGCAAAAATATCGTCGACGTGAACCACAGCAATGGTGGAAACTGACCCCGCCTCGATTAATCGAACAACACACGGATCTGCGAGGCTCTGTTCAAAACTAAGACTCTCCAGGCGGGTGACCAAGTGTCTATGCCAGGATCTCGACGCCTGTTTCAAGCCGTATAGGCTACGATTCAAGCGCATTACTTTGCCGCTCAGATCACCACAGCCCTGTGGCATCCGCATCAAAACGAGTTCCTGTAGTTCGGCCTGGACAAACGCTTGTTGTACATCGAAATGGCATAAATCTAACTGTATCTCGCAGGCTATCGCAGCCATCATACGGATACATGACGCGGCGGGAGTGGGGGCAAAAGTCTCATAGTAATCAACTCCGGGGCGTTGGCTAAATCCTCTCGCCACTAGTCGCGCTTCCGCCTTCACTACCTTACCATGCTCATCTGCCTTCAAAGTGAACACCCATTTGGCCGATACCACGTTCCCTCCCTTTTGCTGCTAAGCATCCCCGAAAGTCCCAGCTCCCTCGAGTCCGGCAATCTCCGTCTCCATTGCATGAGACCAGTTCGCATGGTATTGCGAGAGCATCGCCTCCTGGTAGGTCGCGGGTTCCGAGAGTTGTCCCGCGTCACATGTTGGCAGGGCAGGGGCGGATTGGTTGGGCGGGTGCTGGTTGAAAAGTGCGTGGTCAGCTGGCTGCGATGTACCAATAGACGCCTGGTGGTACGCCCTCGTCCTCGCGCGCGTTCGCCCCGGTTGGAGAAGCTCGATGTCCGGGGGACCCTCGTCGTCCCCGATCTGAGGACTCTCGGCCCCCGGTGGGGATGACGGTGACATCACCCCCGGCGTCGGCGGCATCTCCGGTGGCGCCGGCGTCATCACCGGCGGCATCTCCACTTGAAGCGGCACCGTCGTCATCGCCCGTGTCCTAGCGCGCGTCCGCCCTAGTTGGAAGAGCTCGTTATCCCGGGGGCCCTCGTCGTCCTCGAAGTGATGGTTCTCGGCCCCCGGTGGGGATGACGGTGACGTCGCCCCCCGGCGGCGGCGGCGGCACCCCCGGTGTCGGCGTCGGCGGTGGCGGCACCTCCGATGGCGCTGGCGTCATCGCGTCGGCGGTACTGCCGGTGGTGCCGGTGACATCATCGGCGGTATCCCCGGTGACACAGTCGCCAGCTCCGGTGGTAAATACCTGATGTGCAGATCGGCCTCCCACGGCTCCGCAACCGAGTCCTTCCTCGCCTGAGGCGCAGCCTCGATGATCGGCTTGCGCTCCACCTCCCAGATGATGTCCCGCGAATTGCTCGTACGCCCGCATGCCGTGACCACCTTGACGCAGTCGCGTCGATGGTTTCTTCTCCTGTTTAGGTAAAAAAACACCGTTCGGCCTTGGGGTCAGACTTGTGGGTGCGGTGGATACGGTGGAATCCGGGCTGCATGAAGGCGGTGTGTGTGGGGCGGCGGCAGTGTCCCAAAAAATGCCTCGTGCGGCGACTTGAGATGGACGTTCGCCGACCTCGCCGTGGTGTTCAGGCAGTCGTTCATATAGATGGCTGCTTCCACCCTGTAGCGGTCCAGGTTCGGGAGCTGCCCGGGGAACAGCCGGGGGGCCTCAAGGCAAGCGGCCATACCGCCTTCCTGGATGAGGCCGAGTCCACGTTCGACGACACCGTTGTGTTTCGGTCCGTCGACCCCGGTGTGCTCGTGTCGGATTTTCTCATTGGCGCATAAGTTTGCGAAGAGTGCGTTCAGGAACTCTGTGCCGTTGTCTGTCCGGAAACACTCGACGTCTCCGCCGACGTCAGCCACGTCAGCCAGGAATTTTCGGGTCACCGCGGTCACGTCGGCGGCGCTCTTGCTCGTGAGGGGGTATATCCATCCCATGCGTGTCGCGTCATCCTTGAACAGGATCAGGTACAGAGCCCCCCCAGCAGACGCGATTTTCCTGGGGCCGGCAAGGTCAACCAAAACGCGCTGCAGGGGGAGTGCCTTCCGAGACGATGTAGTCGTAGGTATAGACGCACGCCTGCCTTTCGCCTGCACACACCCACTGCAAGTGACCAGAGTACCAGTGAGCTTGACGCCTTGCTGCTTGGTAGTCTCGCGCAAAAGGCCCTCGTGGGCGTAGGCGTTGCACACGTGAAAGACGATAATATCCACCTCCTTGAAACGTCTAATGCCGGGGACGAGCACGGCAGCAGCAATTGCCGGGCGGAACGCGGGGGAGAGCGGGGGAAGGCATTCTGCCGGGGGAGTAGCTGACGATGACGCTGGCTCACTACGTTCCGGCACTGTCGCAAGGTGTGTGTTAGGGGTTGCTACCGCTATCATTGGTTCTATCGCTACCGGGGGGTCTACAGCTACCATCACCCCCGGCGACAGCGGCATAGCAGATATTCCCGGCGTCCTCACCGGTTGTAACGTCACAGGCACCGGCGCATGGGGGGGAGGGGGGGGGGGGGTTGCAAAACCGTTGTACCATCCATCGCCACCGGCGGGTCTACCGCTACCATCACCCCCGGCGACAGCTGCATAGCAGATACTCTCGGCGTCCTCACCGGTTGTAACGTCCCGGGCACCGGCGCATGGGGGGAAGGGAGGGGGGTTGCAAAACCGTTGTACCATCCATCGCTACCGGCGGCTCTACCGCTACCATCACCCCCGGCGACAGCGGCATGTCAGATACTCCCGGCGTCCTCATCGGGTGTACCGTCATAGGCACCGGCGCATGGGGGGGGGGGGGGGGGGGGGGGGGGGGGTGCAACAAGGCCATCAAAGCTGGTGTACCCTGTACGGGGGGGCGACGCGTGGCGTTCAGCCTGGATCCGGCTCTGTCTTTGGGGAAACATAAGCGGCCACCCATTAGGTGGGCACCAGCAGCATCTAGAGTGATCGCCTCTTTGGCCTGGACAGTGTGCAGCGACAGCAAGTTTACCTTCAGGCTAGGGATAAATGAAACACTCTCTAAGGTTACTCGTACGTCTTCCGTGCTGTGAAAAATTAAATCCACGCTGCCTACGTACTCCACTGCTAATTCTGTTCCGTCACCAATATATAGTTTGGCGTTCTCAGGGGAGGGGGGGCGCTTGTTATACATGTGGTCCGGGTTCGGGGTCATGTGCGTTGTCGCCCCGTTGTCCGCAATCCAACTCTCTATCCCCCTTCCCAAAACATCGTACTGACCGACCAAAGCAGACTGTGCTGTGAGTAGATGTGATGGCTCTTCAGGAGCCAAGTAGTGCTGCGGTGGCTGCTGTGCCTGCTGTGCCTGCTGCGCCTGCTGCGCCTGCTGCGCCTGCTGCGCCTGCTGCGCCTGCTGCGCCTGCTGTGCCTGCTGTGCCTGCCGTGCCTGCTGTGCCTGTTGCGCCTGCCGGGCCTGCTGCGCCTGTTGAGCCTGCTGCTGTGAATGTTGGTAGTACTGCTGTTGCTCACGTTGGTACTGCGGTGGTTGCTGGAGATGTGGCTGCTGTTGAGGCTCGTGGTACTGTGACTGAGCTGCTGCTGTTGATACTGTGATTAGTACTGTGATTGCTGGTGGGACTGTTGCTGTGGCTGGTACTGTGGCTTCTGTTAGTACTGCGGCTGCTGCTGCGGAATGGGGTCTGGGGGTGGGGAGGAACGGTGTTGTAGACTGGGCGGTATTCGCGGTATTCGCCGCGAAGTGGCTCTGGTAAACTGCACGAGGTGGATTCGGGTCATCTACCAACGTCACGATAGCGCGGCAGTTCGCAAACAAATGGCCTATCCGGCCGCACCTGTAACATCTTGGGCGGGGGTCAGCGGCGTGGATTCCCGGCTCGGTGCCTTGCGGCCGATGTAGGTTAGGGGGGTACCGGACGGCGTCGTACTTTCAGTCGGTACCTGGTGGGTGTCCTCTGGGCCCGATGAAACGTGCGTCGCGTACCTGCGGCCACGACTGGTTCCCACCTCCGCCGCGGCCGGCGTATGGCGGCCATGGTTGATGTCCGCCGCCGCCACTGGCGTGCGAATCCTGCCTCTTCCGATTTTTTTTCGGCTTCCCGTTCTTGTTCCCCGAACGTGCCCCTCCCCAGTCCTGGCCTGCCCAGCCTTGACCATGCTGGTGTTGCTGTTGGTGTTGACGCGGTGGCTGATGTTGATTGTGTGGTTGCTGCTGTTGCTGCTGTTGCTGCCCCCAGTGCCCAGTGGCGCCACCACTCGCCGTGCCACCTCTGCCGCCCGTGTAGTGGCCAGGGCTGGGACCGGGGAAACTCCCCTGTCCACCTGCTCCACCTCCGCCTGTGGCTATCAAGACCTGTGCTGAGTCATCGACCATTTTCCTCTTACTCGCTTCCAACTCCCGGTACGTTATGCGAACCCGGTCCTCGATCATGTTGAGGGTCAAGTTCTGGGCGTATTGCAGGATTTCCTTGTCCACGTCGTATTCGGACGTCAGGCATTGCAGTAGGTGGAGGTTGGCTTCCTGATCCGTTTTGGGGATCCCTACTTCGGAGAGCTTTTCTCGGATGATGTTCATCCTCTCGAAATAAAGGGTGGGGTCCTCCCCCTCTTTCATATGGGCATTGATGTATTCTCTCTGGTATGCCTGCTTGTCGAGGTCGTCGCTTGGGACGTAGTGCCGCCGGACCTCGGCCATCGCAAGACTAGGGCTGCCTATGTCATAGATCTTGTATAACAGAGACGAATTAGTCAGTGCGTTGGTGATACCCTCGTATGCCCTGCGAGCAGTGGCTACCCTTGCCGTTCCGAAACGGTAATCGAGGTCTTGTTGACTCCTTCTATTTGGGCCCTGCAAGACTATCGGGTTGCTAGTTTCCTTCAAAACATCGTCGCAGGTGTTAGTAACAGCCCATGATAGAAATTGCTTCGACCATTTAAAATAATTCCCCTCCTTACTGCCGTCAAGTTGAAGGCTTACCAAAACCAACTAGAAACGTGCCTGGCCGACCATGTGGCTCCGGTGGGCGCATTCCTCATCCAGCCCCCTGCTGTAGCCTCTCTATCCTCGCTCGTTCCTCCTCTCTGATCTCCAGCCGGAGCGACATCTCGGCCATCTCTCGTTTCAGGTGGGCGATCTCATCATCGCGGTTTGCGGCTCCGTCCTCCCGCGAAGCTTCGTTCCTTCTACTCGTTTCTGCTCCGCCCTGTGGCGAAGAAGTTCCGCCCTCTGGCGGAACAGGGTTTCGCGCTCCTGCGCTACTAGCCATTTCCGCGGCCTCCGCCGCGGCGTTGCTGACTGCCTCTGCTGCCGCTGTTATCGCCACTCCTGTAGCTCTCCTGGCTCTGTCGACCTCGTTGTCGCCAGTGCCTCTGCTCGGTTTGGTCCCTCTGGCCTTTGCATCCTAAAACCTGAATGTCTCTCGCTCGTCCTCGAACGGGGAGTTGCTCTCCCGGCGTAGCCCCAACCAGCAAGTGCGTCCAATTGGAACAGACGCTAGCGTGTTCGATGCACTCACTGATATGATAGGCCAAGCCTGAGTCAGTTCATAGAAGCCCCTTCAGGGTATATATATGTTATCGCTTAGACTACACACGACAAGGAAGAAAGGGGGAGAACATGAAGTACACTCACAACAAGAAGAAGTAGAACAAGAAGAAGAAGTGAGAAAGCGGCGGATGAGATACGTCCCAACCCGCTGACCGTTCCACACAGAAACACGCATATTTCCTGTGTGGAACTCCCAAATACCGTTACACATGTATCCATACACCAAGTACGTGAGCACGCCGAACATCCGTCTGGATCATCCGACAACCTCACAAACCGCATGAAGAGCGTGCCTCATTTTCGCGGTCTGTGGTTGCTCGTCGAGACAAGTAGCCGTCTGTCGGTGAAATACAAACGTCCAGGTGCGTCTTTTTTACTCGTTTTCAGCAACTCAAATCTGGATACCTTTTGACCACCAAATCACGTCAAAGGTAAGGTGTCGATCTCTGATGTTCAGAAATCGCGATTGGCCAGTCTGATCAGAATCGCAGGCTGTTGGAGATGATACCCGGATAATGTTAGCCGCTCTATGCTTAGGCACGAATCAATCGAGGCCCAAACACCGCGGCCTCAAATTGGGACTGAATTATAGATCAAGGTAAAAACGCCCAGAGGTTAGAGTGACCCGGAAACCCGGGAACGGCGGGTTGATAACAAACTTTCGAGGCCTCAACAGCCCACCGAAATAGGGTTAGACACTCGAGCGAGTGGCTCTGAGCGGCTGACAAGTATAGACATCAAGGTGACCCCCCGTACCGTAGGCCTTGTCACGTGTATTTTTCGAAAGGGTGTGGAGTATCCTGTCACTGCGAGCGCACAGTCTCTATTCAGGGTGACGTGATAGGGCGTTATATATCGGGGCGTCTACTGCATCGCAAGGGTTGCGAGTCTACCACTCAAAAAATGGCAGGAGACATGGACTGAGGACGGACAGGTTCGGTTGGAAAAACAGTCTACTGAGCAAGTCTTCACCTATGGCGTATGCTTCCTTACGCAGTAACAAGGACGCATCTGCCCATTTTCGATCACGTACCAGGTGTAGGTTTCCTCTTGCTTTCCATCTTGGTGCTTCACCAACTACATCTTATAGTGTTTCGTTGTTGTATTATCGGTCTTGAATATTAACATGAAGTGAATTTCACAGCAAATACGTAGCAGCTCTGCATCCCCTTTTTGACCGTAGTAGTGCTCTCCTATCCCCACTAAACATGGGTTGAACACCGTCGACATCATCGGGAGGTGCACGTCTATCGCGTACCCGGCACCCACTCGACCTCAACATGCTCAGAAACGTGAAAGATACACCTCTAACAGGTGACCGGATAACGTGTAGCAGATCACGGGTACCCGGTACTCAAACATTTATTATCCCGCTGCCACGCGTCCCGGCAACGTCCCAGGGTCTTTAGCATTCGCCCAGAGGTTCACCTTAACTACAGAGCCCCTGCTCAACGGTTTGCTTCGCAGTAGCAGCTCCGCCCCCCTTGCGATATTTAGCCACCAAATAACCTTCCAAGACTACCCTTGCACTATTATAATACTGCCCTAGGGAAACTGCGCCTACTACCTCACGCGAAATCCAAAACGTTATCGTCCAAACCGCTACTTTTTTACCAATCGAGAGGGCACCATCGTCGTTTCAGCTCCAAGGTGTTAAATAACATCCAAAGGGGTCGCAAGAGTCAAGGGTGACTGTGAACGTGTCCGTCTGGGGCTAGTAGGTCGAAGAGCATGATTTGGTAGAGGTGGGGGAGTAGCCTTCCAGAAACATGACCATGCGCTGCGATGTGGTGCTGTCGTTGACGGCATTGTCGGTAGAGTCGTCGTCCGACATATACGTCGTGCTGCTGCTTTCGACAACACCTTCCTTGACCCACACTACCTCTCCACCACTCGTCGTAGTGACAGTCCAGGCGTAGCAGGAGGAAGCGTAGTCGCACCTCACGAAGACGCGGTACTCGCCAAGCATGGTGTCACCGGAGAACCCGCAGGACACGACGTACACCGTGAAGGAGTTCGCGTAGCCAGTGTCCGGGTTCGGCGTGCCTCAGCCCCAGCCGTCGCGGTGGTTAACGTACCGGATGTCCTCAGAAGAGAAAGTCGAAACAGGTCAGAGGAGTCTACCAGAAGAAGATAACGTACAGGTCGATGTAAAGCAAAATACCGCGGGTTTCCTTTTATTCCGTGCGGTTTCACCGTTTTGTTTTTGTATTTCGGAGGGTGTGTACACACCAACGACCAAGCTCAGGCTTCACATCAGCGTCAGGCGGCGAACGAAATATACACGGTAACATCCGCATGCACTGAATTAGAGGAAGCAGTTGATGAGAGGACTCGCAACTAGCTCGCTCAAATATATATATGATGCTGTCGAGGGCCTTACATGCGAAAAACTGATGCCACCCATGGCCGAGGCGTACCCAGAACAAAATCAGAGCAAGCGAACACCGGCTCATGGTCCACCTACCCTACGGTCAAGTCAAAACATACAGTACTATTCAAAGAAAGACTGCCCAAGATTTCCACGGACAACATGCATTTGGTGCTCGATATGCTGAAGGTATAGGTACCGTAGTGTACAACGCACTCTTTGCCGACAAGCAACTCGGCCTGGGCGGGCCTGCGAGAGCATTTACCTGTTATAAGCCTTCTTGCGACTCCACTCTGCAAAAATGACGGTGCAAAGTGACAGTATGTAGGAACGACGAGAGCCAGACAACACTGCAAAACACTACAACCTGGGGTCCATGTTGCAATGCAAGGAGGACTTCAGCACGGGTGCAACGTGATCCTACCGGTGTACGGTCGGGGGGCTACGTTGTTGAAGGACCGCTGATATCAACTTCCTCTACGTTAGGAGGGCTAACGCTGTTCTACACTTGCGCGTTTCAGGTACGTGGCGGAGTAGCTCCGACCTGTGGTAAAACGTGGGGCATATCATTATTTATCGTTCTGTTCCGTAAGAGCAGAATAAGCAAACAATCCCGGCGGTGCACACTGGTTGCGTGAGATGTCGACGGGTAGAAATGACGTCTTAACCAGTGTGAAGAACACACAAGGACTCAAACGCAGCGGGCGAACAGCTCGAACCATCAGTTCCTGCAGAAAAACAGTGAAGTCACCCACCCGGTCAATTGACCGCGAGCGGGTGAAATATAGTGATAGACAGAGAGTGGCCTCGACGCTCTTTTTGGTCGTTCTTGCACCTACAGTATTGTTAGGGGTGCCTCTCTTTTGTTTACGTATAAATACTCCAAACCTACATCCAATGAATGGTTTCGAAACGCAATATCAAAGGGCTGCCCGAACACTACTGCGGACGCCTTTGCTAAAGGTGTATATCATGAATAAAGTCATCGAACACTTTTATCATTCCATCGCCATTGGGGTTGAGGAACCCAGTATCAGTCAGGAAAAACGATAGCCATGGAGTGCTAGTCCGCTTTACCATAAGGGCGACTCTATTTTGGCGGATTAATACATGCGTCGGAATCGGGCTCCTTGACAGAAGAACTCATCAACATCGTGTTGCTTTACCTTAACTCTCGTGTCGCTTCTAGGCTATGCGGGATTGCTCGTCGTGATAGTGCGTACTGTTGTTGGAGCCAGTGTTTGGGTGGGGCGTAGCTTGTTGATCAAGGAGGCGTCGGGAACACCGAGTGACCAAAGCATGCCTCCCCTAATGTATCCACAGTCTAGCGCCAACAGTGTCGATGTTTTCGCGCCATATCGGGGCCGCGAAAGGTCTCCTCCTAAGCTAGCGGCAGCCGCTGATGTATTTCGAGGCTTTTTCATTTGAGGACCTCCCTATCTCACCCCAGTCCCACCGAAACATATTTCAAGAGGGAGAACAATCCTACGTAGGAATACAACGTGTACTACATTGTGAAACATGAATTGGAACTCCGGCGAGTTTGAGGAGTTTTGTCAGTGCCCCCAAGGAACCCAGTCAGCCAGTATGCACCTTTCGCACCAATAAAACGTGTAATAACTCTATGTGGTAGCACGGCGTAAGCGCTTTATCGTTATGCTAGGTGTCCAACACCGCTGCAAACCATTGGGCCCAAACGAATGAAATGGCGACGCCGCCTCTATGCAAGAACCACCGTGGTTGTATTGTGATATGACGTCTTGCCCCCGATCGGGTCAATGACGCAGGGGTCCTAATCATCGATCAAGTCCGAGTCCAGCCTAATCCTGAGGGAGTCACTGCAGCCCTCGTTGATCACATCAATGTCGAACACCTGGTCGCCGTGAGAGTCCTCCGAGGAGCTGGCAAGAACGAAAACGTCGAAGCTGATGAAGACTGCGCCGTAGTCCAAAGAAATATCGTCGACGACGGCCTTGTAATCACAGGTCGTGAGATCCAGCACACTCTCACCCCGCGCGAAGTCGGTAAGCGAGTCTTTGTTGTGCAGGTAGGGGTAGAGCACGGTGGGAACAGCGAGGGCCTCCCCGTCGTTTCTTTCGAAGTTTCCCGACTTCGAGATCATCCCTGACTCTGCTCGCTTGGC
Source organism: Macrocystis pyrifera (assembly GCA_031763025.1). NCBI lineage: Eukaryota > Phaeophyceae > Laminariales > Laminariaceae > Macrocystis > Macrocystis pyrifera. The sequence continues at coordinate 8,921,131 of JASSKH010000002.1, read as the reverse complement.
GATGAAGGGATTGTAGTAATCCTCTCCGTTGCCAAGTACGGCACATCCAGGGGACGGCTAGCCCCTAGGTAACCAAAACGCATATATGAAGGCAGCAAGAGCTAAAAAGCAAGTGTTGGCAATTGAACCATCGAGGAGCTCACGCGGGTCGGTCTAGCAGTTCGAGTAATATCGCAGGTATCGTATTAGGCTCAATACTAAATGTCTTTCCTACTGCTTGGTGCAGCGTCCACGATCGCACAGAGTGAGACGAAATTCAGAGACGTGTGCGGCAGTGGGGTGCTGCAATGTCGATAGATCAACTCCTGCTCGGACGCGTGTAATGACAGGGCAGTGTGTATACACGCAACGTTGTGTAAAAATGTTTTGGCGTGGCCAGGGGACGTTCTTCCTGCTACACACGGCATTTAGAAGGACGGACATCATCGTGTTTGGCCGACGTCTTATGATAACAGACTTTCGCGTCCCCACAATGCCGAGACGGCACGCGTCGGGTTTTCGCCGACTTGGCAGGCATTGTTCGCAGCCCACCACGAAGGGCCTGAGCTGCTGGCCGCGTCGCATGAAGGGTGAGCTGTATCCTACTAAGAACCACTTTTGGAGCGGAGTTTGTCGCGTTGGATGACAGCTTCATATTAGTTGATTTGATTGCGAATGTGGTCACTTCCAGAAACAGCAATCGGTTTACCATGTGACTGCCTCGTCGGTGATTTACCGTACGCTCACTACGTGTTACGATCATCCCCTTTGTGCTGAGTTCAGGTCCTCCACGTACTAAACTGATATATCTCGACCGCAAGCCATCGTGACCGACAATATATACAAACACTAAAATGGTACAGAGGGGGTCACTTTTATCCCCTTATATTTCGCAGAAGCATTTACAATTTTGTGATTTCGCGATATGTACGGACGTCGATTCTCTCAGTACGCTACTGTGCCAACCAAACAAAAGGCGTACCAGGTATATAACCATTTATAGCTGAACTGAACAGTAGAGCCGCTATCGGCCTTGAGCGTGACCTAACTGGGGGAGACTTCAGCGAAAAAATTGTGATAGTTCCTCCCCCTGACAGTGGCACCAGTGACTTCCTTAAGGGTAAGAGCTACCCAAAACGATTTGGGTGTCACATGCATTTTATTGACGATATTCGTTTTATACGCACGCAGACCCATGAGACTGGGCATCATGTCGGGTTTAGTTGTGCGAGGTAAAACAGACTCAATTATCATGGGTAAGGTTGTAACAAAGGATTCTTAAAGCCAGGGGCCCCTGGACAACGGGGTTCTCTCCACGATTTTCGCGTGAGCTAGAACCATAGACGACACGCGTTGTACGGTACAGGCGCGAGGTCCACTCCTGTTTTAGGTCTCCAACTAGGGGAATAATTTTTGCAAATACAAAACAGTTCCAACACACAAGATCATTTTGAGAAACGAGTCGGAGGCCTAACCTTCTCGGGCATATGGTTGGTATTACTGTTCTCAATGTACTATTAACACGAACGACATTATCGGTATTTGGTGGCTGACAAGCTGTGGAATCCCTTTAGTCAGACATAATACCAACCGTCTTTATCCTTCGAAAACTAATACCGCTATTTTTTTTCTTCGCCCTTCGGCTTTCCACTTGTCGAATAGTTGAGCATTCTCCGCGCCCTTCTGGACCGGCCGTTGTCGCACCCCCCCCCCCCCCCCCCCCCCCCCCCCCCCCCTCCGCCTCCCTCCGTTTACACTCGCCCCACCACCACCCCTCCAGTACGTGCCGCAAATGCGTCATGTCGAACAAGCGTGAACAAACTTAGGTCTAGTGACAGCAGACGCATGGCACGGTGGATGGGTGCGCTTGCGTTTTGTCTGAAGCCGCTGACCTGCGAAGTGCTACGTGTACACGTCACCCAAAGATATCTATCTAAACTATTATTAATCATTGGGCACTCAAACATTTTTTCTGCCGTAGGTCTGTGACGCAAAACAAAGAAAAAAACGAATACAGCAAGTATTTCGTTGGCTGGGGAGCCCCGTAAAACACGCGCCGGAGAACGAAACTTACCCGTTTTGAGTGTTTACCTCTCAAGAATTCGTATCCACCTTGCACCAACGCACACAAGCCAGTTTGATATACCAAGGTGCACGACTTCCAATCGCAAGATATTAAAAAGCTATCATTCCCACCTCGTTTGTCGGTCAATGCAGCAATATTCGCCGACTGCAATGTCAAGATATGGGAGGGGACACAGGAGGTGCTCATGCCGGCAATCATGGCGGCGACGACGTTTTCCGACTAGTTCAGGATTCTCTTCATCGAAATATATCGATTGATCAAAACGAACATACAAAACCGTTAGCGGTGTGGGTGTATCACACAGGGTAGATCTGGTTTTAGCTGTCGCCGGGCGACGTAGAATGTGCTGGAGTCAAACGTGCATTGTGTTACGGATGGGGCTATAGCATTCGAGCTGGACGACTTTGGTAGGGAGAAATGTCGGCAACGCATGCATATCAAGCTTTCACCCGAGGGCTCTAGAGTCTGGTATGGGAACATTCTGAGCAGGACGAAAAACGACACAAGGCCCGAGGTCAGATTCCGATTTACAGTTTGAGGGACTGAATTCGAAAGCATACCGGAAGCGGTCTGTGATGTGAGACTGATGCATGGAGAGATCTGCTCTGTATTTGCTCTCTGGTCTGTACCTACGGCAATGTCACACGTACCGTTCACGGTGCAGTAGGTTGAACCGCCGGAAGCAACCAGTCTCGTTGCACTTGCTCTGCGATGAGGCAAGCCGTCAGGGCTGTACCAGGTCTGAGGGAGTTTTCCCGGGCCTGAATTCAGAAGGTGGAGAGACGTTTAATGTTTAATATCACACCTTCGGTATTGTCACGCGCTGTAGCCGAAATACATTATAATGCATGTATTGCCAGTGCAAAACGAAACACACGCTTTATGTTTCAAAGTGTGGACGGTCTGTATTTGCCAGGAATATCTCCATCGTTTCCTCTTCTCTTTCGCCGTCCTTAGACCGGCGATAATCACTCCACCTCCCTATCATGCCCTTCCGCATTCCTCTACGATAGACGAACTTGCCCAAACAGCCACTTCGTACTGTGCTCTCCCTTGTGCAGCGGGAATATAGCACCGGTTACTAAAGAATAACGTTTTCACGTTGTTTGCACGAGTAAGCAATCTTGCTCCTAAATTGTTCACTAATAACGTAAGATACGGACGAGCTGTTCCATCCCAGTAGAATCTTTGAGCAACCAACCTTTTCGTGGACGGAGGTCGGGGGTCAAGAACGAGAAACGCCTGGATGTCTTTCAGTCTGATCTGTGCATCAGAAGGCTATCAGCGGGTTACCTTGCCCTTGGAATTGTATGTCCAGTCTAGATATCACAACGTCTCTCCAAGCTAGGTAAAGGGTGGAGGCGTATCGCATATCGTACATAAGGCTCTCTAACAAACGAGGGCCACAAACATCAAGTGCTGCTTCTACAGCTGCACATCTCCTCGAGAGAGTTGATCGGCGGGCCGCCAGAGCTTCCCCGAACAGCAATCTACGGGAAGTACACCCCCCGCCGACGCAATATGCGACTTAAATAAATTGGCAGCTGCTATGCAGGTCTTAACGCCGCCGAAGGGTATCACCCTAGGCCGGATATCTCAACGGAGTACCTCCCTGAGAGCAACACCGAAGCACAACGTGTTAGATTGTACCCGGGGTGGTCCACAATGAGGTTCTGGGAATCGTCATGTTGATCGTAGAAGGGTTGCCATCTGTGTGTGGACGCGAGCTGCGGAAGGGAGGCCATCTGCGGGTGTTACTTTTCAGCTTGTGTAAGCCACTCAAGCTGAGAATCTGCTCTAACTGCCTCGCAATAATGAAGGTGCTATGTCTATGTGGCTTTAATACATACTTCCTATATATGCACCGCATGTGAACGCTTGTCACGCGCAAACAAAATGCTTTCGAGTCCAATTTGGACCGAGGTTCGAAGCCACCCGCCCTTTATCGCCCAACCGTGGCTTGAAAAAAGGAAGTACCGCGTCCTATTGTGGGACCAATGCCGTACAGTTGCTGCGGCTGGGTAACTCATCGTATTCGTGAGGCTACTCACTCGAAGAACTCTCCATCTCACCCAAGTTGACAAAAACGAAAGCCAAAAGGAATACAATAGCATGCCGTATATTGGTGCACGGCGAAAAATAGATAGTGAAACATGACTGGCATTCTTAAGAGTATCGGGCAGCTCTTTAGTGTCCTAACGGAGCCACGTCTAAGCCATCAAAGCATTTTCGCCGAAAAGCGCCGGTCTGCATCGAAATATTCAGTGTTTCACGTTTGCGTGTTCTTGTGTCAACATAAATGTGACTGTTAATGATCCACCCTCTCCGCCACGATGAAAGTATTGATGACTGTTAGGGGTGCTCAACATTGTCGGAAGCTTGTCCCTCAGAAGCACTGAACAATACCAAAAATCCCGCTCACCGTGAGCGTCGATGGTCGAGTCAATGTCGGCATGGAGCGCCAAGGTGGCGGTCAACCTCTCGGTCTCTTCTTGAAATCCAGAAAACACGCCCCCCGCAACCCACATGAGCTTCCTCAAGAACGGGCGGCAACAGTCTACTTGGTGCCCTGGTCGGCAGTTGCCCACGTCCCGTAGCCGACAATCGCGGAGTCTTCGGTTGCAAAAAGGGCATTTGAGATCAAGCAGCTCTAGGATCCCGGCTAATCGAATCCTGACCCGTTGTGGTCTTTCCCGCACTCGCTGACGTCTTGTGTGCGATGATTTTCGTTGCCAAACGTGTTCCGAATGTGAGATGGCGCAACAACCGAAAGTACATGTCGGAGCTATCTTGTCAGGTACTCGTTTGAGCTGCAAGCATCCGCCTAAATGAGCGACCTTCAGAGTGTTGTTTAGCATGCATTTGAGTCGCAGCACAAGTGGCCGTGAGACTGCCCTTCCCTTGTATAGTGCGACCTTCGAAAAACCCTTTGTGGTAAAACACCCTTGTGTAGTCAGGGAGCGGTGTAGCACACCACTAGAGTTATCGAAAGATAACGTGGTCTAATCGTTGTAGGGTTTTGATATGCGTTGTTCAATGTCTGCACACGACTAAAGTTTTGCTCCCACATTGTGTCAATGATGGAGGGGTCGTGGGACCGCTTGACACTCTTCTGGATCAACGGTGACCTATCGAGGATATATGTTAAAATATTGACTTACCGCGGTACGTGGTTCCTCAGTTGGAAACAGTGCGTACGTACGTGGATTGATATTGTGTAGACGTTGATTGCGGAGCTATGGCCGAAGTAAAATTATCTAACTTGGACTCGCGGCAGGTAAATTGTTTGGCTCGCACAAGGAAAATTATTCAGCGCGGGGTAGAAACGCCTAATAAAAAAAGCATGGGCTACATAGAAATAACGTTTAGGCGTGAGTAACCGGGTTAAAATCTGGATGAAATTGGTTTCTTCTCTCGACCGTTTCGTAAATGGCCTAAACAATTGTTACTATTTAATATGTAGTATCTACCGTGCTTACGAGTGCTTTACGAATGTGAGCGTTCCAGAACACCTGGACCGCGGGACACCCCTACTCTATAACTGATTCCATGGCCGATGCTGCCGGTATCGTAGTGTTATGCTCTTCACTCGTCCTCTACGAGGTCACGAAAACGCGCTCAATTTCCGTTGTACAATGGCGGTAAGTGAAAGTCTGCATACTCGCGCCGAGTTTGCTCGGCCCCAAAGCGTAAAGTTTGACTCCTCCAGACTCGACGACGTCGAGTCAGGCTCTGTAGTAGCTGTCTTCCCAAGTCACGGCGACCTCGAAAAAAGCTTCGATCGATACTGCCGGGCGCTCCGTTGTTCCGCCCGGCAGCATAATGGTGTTGGTGTTGGATGACAAAAGACGAGACGTTGACATCAGTGGCGATACGTGAAGTAGTTCAGTCATCCTTTTTCCACCATATTGTTTGGTTTTGGCCACGAAGCAGCCGACCTATGCTTTCTGCGTTCATCAAAACTGCAAAACACACCAGCGAACTATAGAATCCAGTGCTGAAAATCACCACGGGCATGGACTCGTTCGAGAGTCGAGATATACGTATGTAGAACGTAGCACAACGCGAACACAGCTGAGCGTCATGAGCACTAGCTTTCTTTCCTCTTAGATGCTACTCTGTTGCCCTCTAGGTTGGCAACATATTGTGTACAAACTAAGACTTTACAATTATTGGACTACTACAGAAGGATGTAACATAAACCTGCCTTACCCGAAGAGCCAGACATTGCTGGCGTCGGAGCTGGCGTGACGACTGTAACCATGCATGTTCCACGTTGATTACCGGCGAGGGCGGGGGTTGAAAGCGGCACGGGCGAGAGTGAATAGCACATGCATGCTCACTTGGGTATACTGCTGCTATGGCGGAATCGATATCAAAACATAGTCATCAGGACCCACCAGCCTATACGGAATATATTTTGAGCCTGTGTTTCCATGCACCCAGCCTTCCCTTGTCTGCATGTTTCAAACATGTGTGTGAATAACCCTGCCGCAGATGTTGCACTCTTTTTTCCCTATAGTTTATGACGGAGGTTGACATCCTCAAGTGAACCGCTACCCGCCAGGCGTCACGAGCAGTACTACCGGATATTAAACACTCCCACGCGCACTCAAACCAAACATCTCGTACCGCTGATAACGTGTACCAGGTACTGGGTTCCGTGCACCATGTCGCTATGGAGGGCAACATTGGACCCAAAAAGACGTCGCAAGCACTACCACCGGATACTAAACCACGCCCACACGCATGCATGTCACACATACCGCACTTGTACCGCGTGCTGCGATACATACACCATGTCGTTATGGATGGCAACACTAAACCAAACCAAGCGCCACACGCACATCACCGGAAACGCATAACGCTCCCACACGCACGCATGCCATACACACCATACCTGTAATGCGTACTGTGTTACTGGGACGTGCACCGAGTCGTTTCGGATTGCAACAGTTGACTCAATCAGGCGTAACAAGCACTCCTCACACACCAACTCGTGTTCAGCAGCAACGCCAGGTCAAGTCAACAGCAGGTGGCTCGTCAGCGACCTCGGTGGGTCCCGCCTCCCATTCTCCCGCCCCATCGCACTTCTCTAACATCGCGGTCCTCCTGGCCCTCCAAGACCGCGCCCGTGTGAGGCGGCGCAGAGGTTGCCTCTATGCTTCTGCCCCTACCGGTGCGGGGTGATTGTGCTTTGTGAATGGTATCGATCCACCAGGTTGTGTCACAATTGGAAATTGTCTGTCGAGTCTACACTTTGTTCAGGCGTACAAACGTAGGGGGGGTGTTATCTAATGTACCCTCGGTAATAAAGGGACGGCAAAGAAACAAAGTACAATATATATCAGCGGGTGTGCTTATGTGGGGGGCGGTGAAAACTAAGGCGTGTGTGCGTTCTTCCGTGTTATGCGATACGTAAAAGTTCAGTATGCAGACGTAAAATTCAGATATGCGTAATACGACAGCACTTGGTACACTACCGTTGTGACCTTGATCTACATCATCACCAGTTGCTATTTTCGACATGTACCGGGTATCAATTTGCTTCATTTGTTATACCTAATACTTGGTACCTGGTGTACGCCCCCCCCCCCCCCGCCCCCTCTCCATCGCCCGCACAGGGGCCTCCTGTGTTTGCCCCATTCGTGCATACCTGACGAAACGCATGTAGGCGGCGTCAAAATAACTCCACCCGGTCAACTGTTGTGGTACATAGCGGCATGGTGCACGTCACCTAGCTCTTGTTACCAGCCGCACGATATGATATATGTTTTGGCCGAGCGTCACCAAATTAAACTATAGGTGCAGTCGCTCATGAAATCAGCAGGTTACCTTAGGTAACATTCGGTGTTCGTGAATGAGTACGGGTAGGCTTGGAGAGTCGAAACGTCCACGTGTGATGCAGGTAACGGCACCGTGGTCACATCATGTTATCCGTGCGGTAAGATGTTGTGTACCGTATCGGCAATACCGGTAATCGTCTTGCTGTAATCCCCGGGTTTCAAGCGTGTGCTTTACCGTCACCAGCAATAGACGATAATGGAAAAACATACTAGGTATTAGACCAAAGCCTCTCATGTGTTAGCACACCCCTTGTCAACACCACTTCTTGTTATCACACTCCTTGCGTTCCTGGCCTGTTCACACTCACTCCATAGTAATCGTTGATGACATACCGTTATCACACCCTCTCACTTCCACACCCCCTGAATCAGGCCGGTGTCTCAACTCTCCTTATCAACCAATAATGTCGTTAGCACAACCCATTCTTTGTCACACCGCCTCGTTAGCACACCCCTTAGCTGCGATGCTCTAGTGCATTGTGTTTCGTATCACCGGGGATGCGGTAGATAGCGCATCTGGTGATAATATTTTTAAATGTATAGATGTCATCACCGTGGTGTGCTTTCGTCTGTGTTGCACGGTGTGTATATTCCATCAGGTACAATACGTACAAACCGAATTGGAGGAGTTGCAAAGGCGCAATAAAGAGCCGTACTGTACGGAGTAACAGGAACCACTAGCAGCACAAGTGGTTCTATTGTGCACACTGAAAATGTAGAACTCTAGTGCAATATAGGCAGAAAGTGTTCAACAAGAACATAATGCTCCTTTTTTCTGGACCGTTATGAAAATTTGGTTGGCAAAAAACGGCTCAGTAGTGAACTCTACACTTAAGTCCTTTATAACAGCCTACGCTCAAGATCGTTTGAAGATGGCGCCCCAACAAGAAACTAAAGCTTGCCCAGATCAAGTGCTTCTTGTTGGCAGGCCCATGTTATACTGGCGGTAGCTTGGCCGGACATTGGAAAAAAAAAAAACAGCAGGCGGGCTGCGGGGGGGGGGGGGGGGGTACACAACGTACCATGTACCAACGGTGTACCAGTACCAATTATTTCGGTAGAACGAATGTAAACGACAACGACAGCAGCACCTGGTGTATCTTCCCGCAAGTACAATATGTCCGGCATATCATTCACACTCCCTTCGTGCGTGTGCTACAGATGGATCCATGCGGTCATGATACTCTGGAATAGTACCAGGTACCTCCTACGTCCATTTACTGGGCCATGCCGAACTGGAGAAAGACACTGAGACTTCATCACTCAGTCCGGAAAATATAACGGAGGCAGACGACCAGAGAGAGCCAAATCTGCACTCATCAAAATAGACTCAGTTTTGCATAGTATATGTACCGGTTTCACACTTTGGGTATGTACCATGCGACGACAAAACGTGTTCGCTTGTTCTTTTTGGCTCGGAATATTGTCGAGTTATCGTTAAATTTGGGCTGACCAGCATTCTGACATTTATCGACGATACCCTCTCCCAGCCTAAGTACCAGGGGAGGTTGCTATAGTAAACACACTCAGTTAGCACTACCGAGTAAATGTCGCGGTAGAAAGTTGCTATTCACGAGACAACGGGGCTATGGCTTCGCCAAGGCCGATCAAAGCTGTTTCTCCGCTCTTCGTGTCGTCCACGTAAGGTGGAAGACACACGACACCTTGAACGACCACCAAACGTATGTTTCTTCTGCGTCATCACACGGTTTCTGCTAGTCACAATATTCACAGCGGTAAGAGCCTCCACACGCATCATTCCAACAGGAGTACGCTCACTGTCCACACTTCTCTCAAGCACAACATATCACTAAAGCCTTGGCACTTGAATATAGTCCACCAACAGCACACACTTGAATCCGTTTATCTTCCAAGTATTCCGATAACAATCAGGCGCAACAGGGTCGGTAGTGTCTAAGTTACACGATTCACGGGTACCAGAAACCTATATCTACTTGAAATTACCCACACGTAGGAGCCCCGGAAATATCCCGATGCCCGCGCGTTACCCCGAAGAGTCCATCCCTATTGCACACAGATCCTTCTCTGACGCTGCCCTTCCGTCAACTCTCTTTCTCCCGTATATTTTCCCTAAATGTATTATAGACGCCGTTCAATGTCTGAACATTCATTCTCCACTAGTTGGAGGGGTCAACCTCCACACCGCATAAATCCGCTCAATGGCACCAGGTAAGCTATTCTCCTCCTGAGCAGGTGCTTGCCCACATCCCCTCTACCACGCCACCAAATCCTCATTCGGGGAGTGTCCAGAAAATGACCCACCGGGTAGTCTTGCTGGAGACGTTTTAGCCGTACTAAACAGGCAATCAGCAGGATTTTTGCCCCTCGATCAGGATACTTTCCCGAGTCACTTGTGCTTTGGCGGCAACGAGGGAAAACGCCTTTGGCACACCGAAGGGTAAACCCCTGCTTGGCATAGGCACGATACGGGTGCCCACTCCTTCATCAGCCGTCCCTCCTTCTTTCTCCACCGTTATTTAATATACTCACTACCCTAGAGCATTTTTCCAACAATAGCGCTTGCGCTATAACTCCAGTAGACTATATGCAAAGCCCAACAACAATATATTTTCTCTCGGGAAACTACGATAGCACAGCCGCGCCCATCTACCAAACAATGAATGCCTCACATGGAAAGCAAACTGCGTACTCGTCGCCCAACACCTTAGCATCCAACGGGATCGTAAGAGTCAAGCGTGACAGTGAACGTCGGAGTCTGGGGTCTGTAGGTGGAAGAGTAGGAGGTGTACGTGGAGGAGTAGTCGTCCGTGAACAGCGCCCGCCTGGAAGGGCCGCTCCCGTCGTCGTTGGTGTAGTTGTCGTCATCGTCCGTCATCGTCGAGCTGGTACCCTCTATGACCCCTTCTTCGACCCATACAACCGCGCCTCCCGCCGTCACGGTAAGCGTCCAATCGTTGGCGGTGGGGGCGTAGTCCCGCCTAGCAAAGACCTTGTACTCTCCGAGCATGGCATCGCCAGAGAGTCCGCTAAAGACGACGTACTCCTCGAACGAGCTCGCGAAGCCCGTGTCCGGATTGCCTGCGGTCCAGCCACCGCCGTTGCGGTTGTTGACGTATCCGATGTCCTGAGGAGAGAGGGGGCGACACGAAATTGCCGTAGTTGAGAAGAAACGCACGATAGCGGGAGGGGGGGAGGGTCGGGAAGGTGGGGTTATTGCGAGAAGGACAGCAAGAGTTTTGACTCTAAATGCTACGAATGACCACTTTGATTTAGGGTTGTTGGCTTAGTCTAGTAGGCAACTTCCGGACAGGGTGTAATGGGCAGCCATGGTGATGGCTGACGAGAAAAGCGATCATCGACAAACCTAGGCGGACATGCGTCGAAAGGTACGAACGGCGGAAGCTGCTGCATTTCAGCTTGCGTACAAGTCCTGCAAAACACAATACATGTAATCAGGATTCCAAACTGGACAGGATTTTCTGACACACGACACGCAAGCAATTCAAAGTGAAAGCGTGGTGAACTCGAGTAAATCGTACACACCCAACACGCAGTAATCTTAGATTGTTTTTTTCATGTTTCATAATGTAGACGGTGAATAGGTGGTCTGTACGCAGTGTACAACACAAGTGCGGGGTGTAGGTCTGCGCGTCAAACCGACACACCCGCCCCCGCGCACAAGCACACGAACAAACAATGATACGCACGCGCACGCACACGTACCGTGGCCTTCTTGGAGTAGGATACCCTATTCCCGTTTGGATCGGTGACCCACAGGTCAAGGTCGTCGTTCGAGTCCCACTCCAGCTTGATCCTCAGCGCCTCGCTGCAACCCTCGTTGACGACGTCCATCTCGAACACCGTGTCGTCGACGGAAGCATCTCCCCCATCTGCAGAGTCGAGAACAACGAAGCTCAGGATGGCCCTGCTGTGGCCGATCGGGAAGTCGGTGATGGTAACGGTAAAGTCGCCCGTCGCTGGGTCTATATCTCCCTCCCCGCGCACAAAGTCGCTCTCGTCGTCTTCGTTGTGGAGGTAGAGGAACAGCGCCGTGGAGGCAGGGAGCGCCGTCTCGTCCTCCCTCGCGAAGTTACCGGACGCCGAGATCGTTCCAGACTCCGCCCCGTTGGCAACAAACAATTTGAAGAACTCCTCTCCCTGGACGTCGAACTCGGGACGCCCGGGGCCGGCCCATCCTGCCGCCGCCTATTAAACGACCATGAAAGGCACATGCAATATCAAAGGAGCAAGGTCGTGAAATGAAACCATAACGTTTACACCGTGGGAGCTTTTCGGTATTTACGCTTCGCTTACGGCGTGCTACGTGTACGGATGGGGGGGGATACAAACATCTTAACCAACTTTTTTACCTCGCAAATGCGCTACCTTTAGTTTTTCGTCGGATCCTGTGCAACCCTACAGTGCGCGATCGCATGAAATGTAGCCGGATAAAGAGAGGAAACAAAATATTCTCATGGCGTCACGTATGTCGACTAAGAATACAAAATACCAACAACAATATTTGGTGCACAATCAACAAGGTCCCGTCCGTCACTCAGCCGAGTGTCTTCGAGCGGCTGAACGAAAAGGAGAAAAAATGCGACCAACTTGTCGCACGGCTAAGCTTGAACTCTCGAGGGCTTCAGTTCCGGCACGGCAGTTCAAAAGGGTTGCTACTTCTTGCTGCCGGCACAGAATGATACATATCTCAAAACACACAATACATACGTTAGTAACTAAGCCTCTACCCGCTCTAGACTTGACTGACGAATAATGTAACCACCATCCGTCCCGAGGCGACCCCGAGGCACGCGCAAAACCTTTGACCTGCAGCACGTTGTTCATTTTTGCCACTGCTCGTCGATGCGCATCGAACTTGTCCGACCACATTGCGACAACCCATGGGTAATCAAACGTTCCAAATACATCGGGAGTATAAAGGTACTTACGTCGGCGATGATGGCGCTAGCGATGTTTTCCGGCAGATTCAAGTTCCTCAGAGCTGCAACAAAGAGATCGGAAGCGTGCCGGGCGTAGCGAATGCATGTCAGCCAGGCAACGAACAGGTATTTGGAACGGGGTGTAACAATTAATGACCACCAACAGATCACCGACATACACGTCTGGGATACAGCTGTCTCCAGGGGCTAACTCCTCCAATCTGCTGTCTGTGTGTCTTTTGATCATGTTCTTCGGCGGGAGTCGTCACATTTCACGTGATTTAGCGCGAAGTTCCTGGGTCTGGTGTAATATATCGTGATATCATGTCATTACGGCAGGTTGGGGTTTATGGCCGACTCCTGCGGTAGATCCTCATATGTCCCGTTTCCGATTCGGCCAATTATTGGCGCATGCTATGACGGGGGTGAACCTAATTTTATCGGGAGGTCCTCGATACAGGGGCTCAGCTGCATCTCACACAAACAACTGAACAACGTCGAAAGAGAAAACGTAGGGCTGTCGTAAAAAAGGACCACGTTGGTGCCAGAAAAAACGCGGATGGCGCAATAAGCGACATCGGGCAGTCCTTCGGTCTTGGCGGCCGTCCGACAGGCAAACGTTCGTCGAAACAGCGCTTCCCTTGCTGCAGAAAGCACTTCTGATCTACCGAGGGCGAGTCTTAGCGATGGAGCGTTCCGAACGGGAACGCCCGAGGTCATGCGGTCATGTCAGATGCCAGAGTAGAGGCATGGACGGGCCGGGTCTTCTCTTGCGACGACGTGTACCCATTATCCCAAAATAGAGAAAAAAATAACGTAAACGTACCTCTAACAGTGCAGAACGTTGAACCACCAGAAGAAATCAGTCCCGAAGAGCAGGTTGTGCAGGGCGGCAAGCCGTCGGAGCTGAAGGTGTTTGACGGGCACTTGCCTGGACGTGCACACCACAGAGAGGAGTTGATCGAGTTGGATTGGTATGTCGTACATACGGGTGAGGTTTCCGATTCTGCAGTAGTGCGGATGTATAACAAAACGTCGTGATTGACCAGTGCGTTTCTACTGATACATGGCTCTGCTTGCTGTAGTTCTGAATTCACCCTGCGGATGGGGTAACAAAGGTTTTCGCTTTATCAAGAAAACCAATATGCGTTTCTAAAACCATCAGAGTTGTTGTGAGGGGCGCGTGTGTCTCAGAGAATCGAATCGGGACGTGATTCGGAGCGATGGTTTGTCATAAATGTTGGAGAGCGGCACGAATGGTCACCCCCGCAGGAGTTGGGTTCTCGTGTATGGTCGACAAATTTCTATAGCTAGGCATCATCTCCGTCGTGCCCACGTGTTTGGGACGAAACATATTTCGATGTTTGATCTCCGAGGGTGAGTTTGTTGTCTTTCACGTAATTGTCGAAACACGTCACAAGTTCTGGGATTAACAACAGTAATCGAAAGATTGGCTACGACGTCATATAGTCCATCTGGACCCTTTCAAGACTGCACCACCTTTATGAGCACCAAACGCTTGGAACAAAGGTCGAACGTAGTCTTGCATAATGTGAAGCACAAAGGGAGTTGATATGCTTAATTCTTGAACACAGTAAGCTGGAGCTGGTTGAAACTATCAAGAAGACAGAGCCCCAGAAGCAAATGAGGCACTAGTCAAGAAGACTATGGTAACGGTCTACCTGCAAATGTCTGACGCTTCCTCACCCGAAGAGCTTTAGTCTCTCATCGAAATACAACTGAAAAAAAAAACAGCCTGCCCCCTTAACGCCATAGTTATTGAATCATGTATATATACAAACAATACGGTTGAAACACCATATTCAATTTGCTGCCTCAACGCCGTGAATATTCAATCGTAAGTATCAAAATAAAACAATACGGGTGAAACACCATGATAAGCGCACCATCCATGTTCAGAGGGGATATTCAGTCGATAAAGTCATTTTCAAACGAGGGCTACCCCCAACGAGAAAAACGCCTCAAGAAAGACGACTCGACTCACCGAAGGCGTCGATAGTGCAGTCGCTGTCGGCGTAGCTGGTCACCGTGGCGGTCAACCGTTCGGTCTCTTCCTGGAATTCGGAGAACGTACCCCCCGCGATCCACAGCAATTCGCCCCCGGAACGAGCGGTAATCGTCCATTTGGTCCCCTCGCTAGCGGTGCCCCAAATCTCGTAGTCGCCCAGCACGGCATCGTCGGCGACATTCAGGCCGTTCAGGGTCAGGTAGGTTTCCGTTGAAGGGTTCTCGGGGCCGAAGGTGCCACCGCGTCCGTCAGCCACCATGCCAACATCCTTCGAGCCATTTCGTGAGACACGTGCAAGGGGTGCGTAGAAACGTTTGAATGTCCAGTAAAGACAAGGCGTGGGCAGACACGATGCCAAGACGTCTCTGACTGGCGGCGCGCTCCCGACGTACCGCAACGCCAAACTTCAATGAAAACAACCATTGATTGTGTGTTTGCAACGGCTACTGCTGTAGTTTCGTTTCTTTCTTCTCTCTGGGGGTACCAACAGGGTAAAATAATACCAGGTAACACATAGTTCATCGCGGCGTAATTTTCCTGTTGTACGGTTCCACACCGACTATTATAACATTGAAAACGGTAGATGAACGAGAGGAAAATTTCGGGGGTACTCACGCCGAGTTGGTGTGAGCCCGATCCGTACACTTCGGCTCCTCCAGGCTCCACGACATGGAGGGTAACACCCCAGTAGCTGTCTTCCCATGCGACCGTGATTTCTAGCGAAGCCTGGGTAGATGTGCTTGGGCACTCTGTTATTTCCGTACGTATTTAAAGGGCATCGCAACGAAGACGGCGCGTCGACACAACGAGAGGATCGGTTCAACTATAAATAGTACGGGCCAACGCTGTCTTGTAAAAGATACTCTGCAGTGATCCCATGTTAGTGATGCAGTCCCGTCATGAGGATAAATTACTCACAAAAAATGGTTGGTGTCTCCCCAAAACGGGACTGCAGTGCTAGAAGGGATAAAATGATGGGTGTGCGGAGCTACGAGGAGGGCGTGTATTTGGAGTGGCGAAGTTCGTACGTATGTTGCATGTTTTTGCGGACGAAGTATCAAGACTTTCACTTTAGCTCATAAGTTGCGCGGCTTTTGATTCTACGCGATTGTAGAACAAGACTGCTACTGAACAAACGACACACGCAAAAAACAAAAATAAGTTCACAAGGAAAACGACTGTACACTATGTATCATATCTATATTGGTGGTGTCAGCTACGTGTACGAATGCAGGCAATCGCAAGTCTTGATCCCGGCCTGGACTCATTTTTTTGGTGTTTACATAGTGCAATGCTGTTGAAGGTATCCTGTACGACATTGAAACCTCTGGACACAAGTGCCATCAAAGGATGCAACTGCTTCAACTGCGTGGAAACACCCAACCCCGACATACCTGAGGCGGAAACCGCTGGAGTCGGCGCCGGTGTGGCGACTGTCATCACCAGACCATTCCACACAAACCAATGTTGAGGGCAGGAACCGAAAGGGGTGACGGTAGTGGTTAAAATACATCGAATGTGGCTCATGTAAACAAAGATGGAGCCCAAGCCGGAAACACAACCTGACATCCTAGGTTGGCGTCAAACGAAACAAGCCGGGGGGTGCCTATCGGCCCTAATCTGTAGCGGGTGCGGGCGCTTCACAGTTGAGGAATATCGCCAGCATGCGTGCTTGTATGGTTAGCGTCGTTCGCGAAATTTATGGCTGACTGACGGAGGTCCTCAAGCAAGGAACTGCCCGTTACCCGTCCCTAGAAGATTGCTACAAACTAAAGTCATGGGATTGTGTCTCAACCGAGGGAAAATATGTTCCTAAAGCCAGTTTTGGGGTAAAGGCGTAGAGCTCCTGAAGTGACAATGCAAGGTGTAGAGCTCCTCGCATGACGATGTCTACCACGGGGGACCAGAGTATTCAGGACCCATCAATTACAAACAAATCTCCATATTCCAGTGGTTTAACGAAGGATATTTGACTCTTATTGTGTTCACCCGTACTACGAAGGTGACGCGCGCGCCGTCAGTGAGAAATATTTGGGCTAGGAGCTGCAACCGCTACACTGACACAGCTTCAGGCCATCTTCTAGCAATAGCAAGGGAAGCCTGTGCTGTAGCAACAAAAATAAACCCGTTTGATACACTCACGGCACGTGGTAGTTTGGTACAGGCTGATTGCCATGTCGCCACCGCACGTAGACGTCGGGTCACCGGCGCAAGGAGTGGAGCAGATGCCGTCGCCATGTCGGTCGAAGTTCGTGTTGGTTTCGCGCTCGGTGATGTCGCATCCAGCGCACCAACACCTAAAGGGCACCATGGCGTACGTGATCGGAGTCTAAAGTAGGTGTGTGGTACACAGCCGGCCGCTTGTTTGTTTAGTAGTTTAATCGTTAGGGTTTACCTCGGATTGTGACCGGTATGGTCAGCGTAAAAGAGCATAGAATCGGTGAATCCTGACACTACAGACCCTCCTTCAAACACCCTTGGTGCATGCTCGAAACTACACACACAGGGTCGCCTCAGTGCTGCAAGCGAAACGAAATTTCATTTAGGACAGTTGTGCGCCTCTGAAACTCGTACAAGAAACGCAAACTCAAGCAGGACACGATTCGTCTCGAAAATTGAAAATGCAAACGCCCATTGCGTAGACGTCGGGCAGTGTAGTGGAATGAAAAATGATTTTATAACTCGAAGGTCTAGAATGGGTAGGCACACGTTGGCAGAGGCGACATTTTTTTTTGTTAGAATGACGAATTATATCGTAAACTGCGTATTTTCTGGTGACACGTGATGCCGGCGGTGAAGGGTGACACTCACTCGTTGCCCTGCTGAAGGCCATAGTAGTACTTGCTCGTTTCCCCGCACTTGGCAGCGCAGTCCTTGTTGAATTCAACAACGTCGGCAGGCAAGGGTTGGGCGGCTGTTGGGGTGGATTTCGCCTGGACCGATTCAATCTTACAGTCATCAACATATCAAATCAATGCAACTGGGGTATTCGTACAACGAACGCTGAAGCAGTCAACATTCAGATATCGTAGAAAATATTCACTAGTAAAAACGTATAAATCCATAATCGGGCATGCCATCACTTAGTATTCGTTACAGATGAGCACGGGTGCCGGTTGATAAACTTGATTGATTCTATGACTTGAGCTACGTACGTAACTGGTTATTAGTAGCAGGGAAATCGGGAAATTCATCCCTATCGATGACTTGATTTCGACCTAAACATCTACGAAGCACACGATATGGTGACGAGGTTCGAGGAAATTCTCGGCATCGCTGCTCGTGTGTGCGTCTATTTTTCAGAAATTTTGTACTCTGTCGTGCCTGTTATGCTGAACGCTGCACGAAAACGCGGCAGAAACCAAAGCGGAACAACAGGCCTGGAAGTTGGCCGGACCACAAAGCGAAGTATTGCGGCAGTCGTCCGGCGAAGAAACCCAACTAGCAAAGTTCAGTCTACTACAAAAAATAAACAGGAATGCACAACTGTTACGGTGCAACTCCTTGGCCCACAGGGGCGCTACGGTGGTTACGTAAATATATGCTCGACATCACCGCTAAACGTCACACGCGACAAAGGTGCGGCCGATACACAACCAGTGGCAACTACGATGCAGGTGGTCAGCTCACGGACGTTGGGAATACACTTGCAGCTGCCGCAGAGCGAATGAATAAAACTGTCCGGTACTGTAGCCAGCGAACACATACCCGTCGATTTAAAGTCCACAATAACAACACAGTTACTTTTGGAGTCAACGGTAGCACGACTCCCGCCTGGCTACATTATTATGTAAGCGGCGGCCTATGTTGAAAGTAGCCATCTTTCAGTCCTGAAGAGAATACTCACTTCAAGGGTCATAGCCTCGTTAGTGGTCACGGTGGTGAGGACGCGGTCGCCGACCATGTCGCTGAAGCACCCGACGTATTCGTTGCTTGTCGGGACAGGACTAGGGGCAGCAACCTCGACCTCGGTGTCGGTCATGAGCTGAACCTGCGGGCAATGGTTGATTTTACAGAAAAGGCGAAAAAATAAGATGCATTGATGCATATAAAGTCTCTCTATTTGTATTTACAACGAGGGCGTCTTGGAGTGAACACAAGGGACGGGCGAGTCGGTTTCATGGTGATGCCGCGCGAAAGACGTCAAAATTGCCGACACAAACACGTAGCTACTGCTGGTTCTGATGCTGTTCTATCAAGAAATCGAGCGTATATCAACTCGACAAGCGCTCTGGGGGTGCGCGCCCGGGAAGAGGCGTTGTCTGGCGGGTTGCTCAGACATCCTACCCTGACAGAACGACCTGCAGGCTAGTTTACGGTACAGCTGTTGCAGTACCCGGATACCCTGGAGTGGATATCCTACACATTGTATAGACGTAAACCCTAGTTACAGACAAAAACATATATGCCCCTGACTATGGCTTTGCACAGTCAGTGGTGCGATCGTTTGTCCGAGCTCAATGCTTCTGAAAAGGGAAGGTTTGCAATACCGAACCAGGCGCTTTCGGTCAATATTTCGCAGAGAGATTCCCGAAAAAAACTCATTGCGGCTTAGTCACGCTTACGTTTTCCGTCGACGAAAAGAGCGCCAAAAAAAATCGCACCCCTGCGCGAATTACGCTCCCTTCATAGTATATCATACCGGAACACAGCAGTATCTTGCCAAGAAAGAAAGATCACGCCTCTGAGTTACTGAAATCTTTCTGTGACTTGGGAAAGCAACGGAGCAGACGTACGATGTGCAACACTCAATCTCAGTAGTACACAGTAAGAGTTTGTATTCCAGAAATGGAGGTTGCGCTGTTGCAACATTTTTGTCAAAATAGCCGTTTTCCGGAGCAGCCGCGAAGGATCTGGTTGCGCGCAGCGCAACACGCGATTTTGGGCGCGCAACGGTTTTAGCCGCAGGCACAAAAAGCAATTTGCGGCCTTTTTTGTTCACTGTAGTAGGAAAAAAACAAAAAAAAACACTGGTTTTCACCATCGCCTTTGTCGACAATTGTTTTTAACCCCCTTATTTAATTCGCCGAAGTCGATTATTTATTTTAGGTATTTTTTCTGCATATATTTATTTGCGCATATATCCCAATTTTAAGGCCGACGGCCGTCTAGTGGGCCCTTCAGGGAGGGGCCTGCGGGGGGTTTCCGCGCCCGGGGCATGCAACAGACTCCAGACAACTAACTCTATCGCTGGTGCGCAGTGAAAAAGGGGTTTCAGGGGGAGACCGACACTCGTACCGTACATATCAGAGTTGGGCATTTTGTGCAGAAAATATGGCACGAACAGAGAGAACTACCGTACGCAGTTCTGCTGCTGTAGTTCTCCCGTACCTCTGTGATGCTGAGCCAGACGTCCTCTTCCGCCCCCGCTTCTTGCAGCACAATCGTCGACGCCTGCGACGCCGACAGCGCGTACGCCTCCAACTCAAGCGTAATCGCGCTCGTCACAATCGTAGTGGACAGAACCCCGTCCACCAAAACGTTCACCGTGCGGTTGCGCTCGTTTCCCTTAAACATGGACATTCTGATCTCGAAGATGTCCTGGGGCACGTCGAAGGTGAATGTCAACTCACAGACCTCGATATCGGATCTGGAAGGTCTGCAGGCCCACCGTGAGTCCGGCTCGATGGAGGCGTCGAGGACGTTCTCGGCCACGCAGCCGCTAGGAGGGCAACCCCAGCCGTCGATTCTGGTGTCCCATCCGTTGGCGGCTACGGTGACTCCGGTCGCCTGCGTGAGGGCCGCTGGGAAACAAGGCGGAAAGCAAGCACACAGTATACCAGAACAGCGCTCAGATTGAAGATAGCAGATACAATCACGCACGCTCGTAAAATATTCAAGCATATAATTATTTAGTAATATTATGAGTTCCACACGGTCACGTTACCAAGTTATTGTACTGAAAAATCTCGTTTTTGACCTGACCTATAAAGTACTGATATATATCTTAGCTTACGTTCATCTGTGACGGCACTCCCAGAATTTCATCTTGCCCCCTCAATACAGGATCATCTGATCCCATCGAGGACAGCGGTAATAGCGTCAAAATCAGTTCTATTTATCACGCTCATCCTCTCTCTTGTCTGGAATCACAACGTTGCGAACTTTCACAAATCAGCAATTACCTGAACTCGGAACTTCCCAGCTACACATTATATAAATTCGAAAAAACAAGTGCATAGAATAGTTCTACGAAACAGACTACTATTAATACATACGATACATACTCGTAGGACCTGGCACTCGTTTTGCATCGGTCTCCCACATTGTCTAATATTATGGGGGTCCATAGTTAATGGGACCTATGGTACACATAAAAACATTTATATTTGCCTATGTCTACTGACAATGTGTGGTATTATTAACTATGGTCCCCCGTAATAGTAACCCTTTTCATACTGCAGTCTGCTTTGGAGACTAGTTACCTAGAATTTCGGTGGTTTATACCCGAAGCGAGACTGCCGTCCCAAACGGGTTGTAACATACCTGGCTGGAATCATTTTTTTATACTTGCTATAAAAAAATGCTTCCAACGTAGTAGGGACATAAGTTCAAATCTCAACGCGGGTAGATTTTTGGCTTATTTTGCAGAAAATTGAAATAATCAACAGCCAAGAGCGCGTACGTAGCGTGGCTAGGCCTAATTCAAGACGTGAGTCGACGGGCGGGGAAGAAATGACCATCAAACAAAGTCTTCGCGCAAAGCATGAACCGTAGTGGTAGGACAGCCTGCTCTGCCGTGTAACCCAAGATCTGAGTTTCGGCCAATAAATGGGGAAGGAGAATGAGAAAATATGGGCTATTATGATTATTGCGGTAGACGAAAACATAAAATAAAATGCTGCATCGCAGCGGAATGAATCATCATATATATACATATATATATATCGGCACCACTATTAATATTAATATTATTACTGTACAACGTAAAACGTACCGCAGAATATAGCCAAAACACGTTTTTCATTTTGTTTCACTTTTTTTTTATCTGCGTACCTCCTATGATGGATATGTGTGTGTGTGTTCTTCACATTAAACCGTTCTTCTACTCGTCGACATCCAGCAAGCCCAGTGTCCGTGCTGATTCTTCACCCTAGAAAGATACGAGCTCTGTGGTCACAGACTACGACACAGAGATAACACACCGTAATGCATAAATAGCCTACGTAATACCATGCCTTCGCACTAGGTGCGGCCGACACAACATACATACATACGCCAGCAACCAAAATACCATAAAGAAAGAGAAGCAACGAAAAAACCAAACCGAAAAAGAACAAGAAAAAGAAAAAGAAAAAGAAAAGGAGAAGAATCCCAAATAAATGAATAAAATGGGAAGCCAAAGCTCACACACATACATACTTACCCCGAGCATGAGCCAAACGGGACGTGCAAGGGGAAAGATACGAGAAGGAAAAAGGGGACTATGCATCCCGGTGAACACTTAACTAAGTAAAAAGAGCAATAGTGAGTGGGCCAAAATACGCTCGTCACCCACCCACTATGTAGTACTTCTTTCATAAGGATAAGAAGGAAAAAAAAATCAAAATGTATACCGAACGGCCGCAGCAGTTGGCGTTACGAGTAGCAAAGAAAAGTCCAACCTATTAGTCGGCCTGGTACCTTGCTACCCTATCTGCGGTATCTCTGCTACTCTCTTCTACCGCGGTTTCCCTTCTACTCCTCCTGTTCCCCCCCCTGCCCCCATACACTTGTACGGTGTTCCATCTATGTTACCCCTCCCCCCATTCCCTCTAACACTACCTGCAGCGGATGCACGGCGCTGTCTACTCAGCTTTGCCTCAGCCTCGTGCCACCTGCCCATGAACTGTTCAGCTGCTTCGAGGATTCCCCGGTACCACTTTCCCGTCTGTTTTGCTGCAGTGGGCCACAGTGCGGTCCCAACTCCAAAGACTAAGGGGGAGTCTTCCGTTGATCCCTCGGTGGCTTTGAACACTCTAAGGTCCTCAGCAATGGCCCTAGGCCAAGTCTTGGGCTGCCCGCCTGGTTTCGGGCTCCCCCCCCACCAGCGATCGTCCCGAACATCAACCGACTGGGCAATCGCCCCTCGTGTTGCCGCACCACAGCCCCCGCAAAGAAGAGTCGCCGTTTACGGATGGTCGTTTCGATACTTTCGCATCGTGTTATCCTGAGCGCCTTCGCATACGAGAGGGTGGTGTGGTCGGTGCGTAGTCGGCGCTGGAAACCAATGACTCGCAGAAGGACTTCGTGGTGGGCTGATCGAAGCTTGGCGATGTGGTCCGCATTGAGGGTCCACGTCACGCAACCGTACAGCAAGGTCTCAATCACCTCGGCCTTCAGCATCCGGACTTTCAGACTAAGCGGTGCGTTCGTCCTATCGTACAGTTCCGGACCATACCGTTTGAGGCATGCCCGCATCAGACGGATTCGTCGCTCGATTTCGAAGGAGAGGTCAGCGTTCTCGTGGATAATGCCTCCTAGGTACACAAACTGGGTCGACTGTTTATACGTTTGGCCTGCAGCTTCGATCGCGAGCGGTGAGGTGGTAAACGTCTGATCCGGTGTTCGTAGGAGCATCGTCTCTGTCTTCTTCTCGGATACCGTGAGACCTACTGCTTCGAAGACAGTCACGATGACTGTCATCGTCTTGCAAGGCCTTCCACCGACTTCGAGACTATTCCTGCATCGTCTGCATACAACATGCCCCACACAGCCCTTTGCACGCAAGCCAACGGTTCCTCTTTTCCGACAACCCTGTCCTCTTCGAGATGAACCAAATCCCTTACGATGCATTCGTCTTTGCTGAGGCGTACCAGCACGATGTGTATCGCAGCGGCGAAGAACACGTTGAACAGTAACGGCGATAGTACGCAGCCTTGCCGCAGCCCCTGGGTTACATTGAACCAGTCCGAGTGTTCACCGTCACCCGCACGCACGCGAGCCCGCATGCCTTCGTGAAAATTGCGAATGATTGTGAGCATCTTGGTTGGTACACCAAGGCGTGTGAGTACCTCCCACAACAGTTCTCGTCGACAGAGTCGTACGCTTTTTGCAAGTCGATGAAGCACATGTACAGGGGGAGAAGCTTGGCATACGTCATGAATTTAGATGCAGAATATTCTCGGAAGAACGAGAGAATATGAGTTTTGTACGTACGTAAGAAGTTCAAGACAATCAGATGACTGCGGTGATTCATGGTAGCATGATTCGTAGCCCTTGGTAAACACACCTTGTCTGGTACGTAGCCGCAACCTACACGTATCAGCGCAGTGAAGCGGAGGCAGAGCTACAGGTCCAAGGTGTGAGACTAGTTTGAGTTCGAAGAGGGCTCTGTGTTGAGCGTTCGATCTCATCTGTTTAAACGCTGAGCAGGCAGGGTTTTCGCCAGCCAGACATTATTTTATATTTTTGTTTTTTCTTGATCGAGGGACCTTCCTTGGAGAGACTCGTTCGTGGTGTCTTGTGAGTGTACAAGATGTGCTAGCTGGGAGTGTGGACGGAAGACCTTGGGGACAATGTCGGAGGGCATGGCAAGCGTGGTCGGACAAGCCAGCACAGGAGCGAATCGGCAAGATCGGTACCTCTGGTATGTCGTAGCACAGTGAGACGTTACAGGGGATGTGTACTGCTGTAGCACAGCAGTGTGACGTTACCCGGGATGTTGCGCCCTCGGTGGTATCATTATGTTCGCAACTTGCAAACACCTGCGTACAGCAGTGATGGGCCGGTAGTGTGTGCTTGCGGGAATATTATACAAGACGCATCCCCTCGTACTTTTGCTTGGTACCAAACTCGAGGAAAGGCACGATTATTAATAGTAAATATGACGGGTTCAGCAGAAGTGCGGATACAGCAGCAGGGTTTTTGCAGCAGTGGTCGTA
Organism: Macrocystis pyrifera; assembly: GCA_031763025.1. Taxonomy (NCBI): domain Eukaryota; class Phaeophyceae; order Laminariales; family Laminariaceae; genus Macrocystis; species Macrocystis pyrifera. The sequence goes on along the minus strand of JASSKH010000002.1, from coordinate 8,896,406 downwards.
CATTCTTTCAAGTGCTCGTACTTTTATTAATAATATTAATGCGAAATATCATACCTCATGCGAGACTTTTATCGGTGGTACCAAACTCGAGAAAAGGTAGTGTGAGTATAACTGGTACAGCCATGCGTATACAGCAGTGTTAGTGCAGCAGTGGTTGTATGTACGATATGTCAAATGCTCGTACCGGGGTATACTACCAATGTATGGGATAGCTGTTTCCAGAAACTGGGGCCTGTGCAGTATTCTGGTAGAGCGTACTCTGAGCTATTGGTGCTCTGATTGTTTCTTGGTGGTATGAGATTATCAGAGCATACAGGCTGTGTAGCTGGTAGCGGTGGTAACTGGTACTTTATTGTCCTTCGCTACAATAATACGTAGATTGGGGTCTAACTGGTACCGGTTGCTCCACTGTACCTTAACTACCTATGGTGGTACAAGTTGCTGGTCGCGAATCGGGGGGGTCGCGTCGGCTTCCTCGTGCATATTACGTCAGCCGTTAATCCGGGAGAAGTTTTCACGAGCGGGTTCGTGACCTCCGTGGGTACACCGCGTATCGCCGCCAAAGCGGATTTCGTCAGTTATCGTTTCTTCGTCTGCGTAGCACCCGTCCACAGGGGGGTCGGGGGTGCTGTCGCAGTGTGTGCGCCTGCTTCGGCGAAACAGGTTGCATGTTGTTGACTTCCTCGTCCATGTTTCGTGTGCGGTTCAATCGGGGGAGCGTGTGCCACAAGTTGGACCATGTGCTATCGTAGTGCGCGCGTCTGTGTGTCGCAACTTGACTCCCGTATCCGTGTCTCGTGTGCCGTTATCCGGGGAAGCATGTGCCACAAGTTGGACTGTGTGATGTTGCAGCATGTGCGTCTGCTTCAGCACTACAGGTGTCGCGACTCGTCGGCCTTCTCGGGCATATCACCAGTCGACAGGGGGACGGTGTGCTGTCGCAGTGTGTGCGCCTGCTTCAGCGAAGCAGGTGTCGTATCTTGTTGATTTCCTTGTCCATGTTTCGTGGTGCTACTGCAGTGAGTACGTCTGTTTCAGCGAAGCAGGTGTCACTCTTCGGCTCCCCGTCCGTGTTTCGTGTGCCGTTCATCCGGGGAGGCGTGCGCCACAAGTTGGACCGTGTGCTATTGCAGTGAGTACGTCTGTTTCAGCGAAGCAGGTGTCACTCTTTGGCTCCCCGTCCGTGTTTCGTGTGCCGTTTATCCGGGGAAGCGTGTGCCACAAGTTGGACCGTGTGCTATTGCAGTGCGTACGTCTGTTTCAGCAAAGCAGGTGTCGCTCTTTGGCTCCCCGTCCGTGTTTCGTGTGCCGTTTATCCGGGGAAGCGTGTGCCACAAGTTGGACCGCGTGCTATGGTAGTGCGTACGTCTGTTTCAGCGAAGCAGGTGTCACTTTTTGGCTCCCCGTCCATGCTTCGTGTGCCGTTCATCCGGGGAAGCATGTGTCACAAGTTGGACAGTGTGCTGATGCAGCATGTGCATCTGCTCCAGCGCTACGCGTCCATGTTTCGTATGCGTTTGTCGTTCATCCGCGGGAGCGTGCGCCACAAGTTGGACCGTGTGCTATTGCAGTGCGTACGTCTGTTTCAGCGAAGCAGGTGTCACTCTTTGGCTCCCCGTCCGTATTTCGTGTGCCGTTCATCCGGGGAGGCGTGCGCCACAAGTTGGACCGTGTGCTATTGCAGTGAGTACGTCTGTTTCAGCGAAGCAGGTATCACTCTTTGGCTCCCCGTCCGTGTTTCGTGTGCCGTTTATCCGGGAAGCGTGTGCCACGAGTTGGACCGCGTGCTATTGCAGTGCGTACGTCTGTTTCAGCGAAGCAGGTGTCACTCTTTGGCTCCCCGTCCGTGTTTCGTGTAACGTTCATCCGGGAATCCGGGAAGCGTGTGCCACAAGTTGGACCGTGTGCTATGGTAGTGCGCACGTCTGTTTCAGCGAAGCAGGTGTCGCAACTCTTTGGCTCCCCCGTCCATGTTTCGTGTGCCGTTCATCCGGGGAAGCATGTGGCACAAGTTGGACTGTGTGCTGATGCAGAATGTGCATCTGCTCCAGCGCTACAGGTGTCGCGACTCGTCGGCTTCCTCGTGCATGTTTCGTTAGCTGTTCATCCGGGGATGTTTTTCGCGACATGTTTGGTGACCTCCGTGGGCACACCGCGTATCGCCGCCAAAGCGAATTGCGTCGGTTCTCGTTTCTTCGTCAGCGTACCACCCGTCCACAGGGGGGACGGTGTGCTGTCGCAGCGTGTGCGCCTGCTTCAGCGATGCAGGCGTCGTGTTTGTTGGCGCCCTCGTCCGTGTTTCATGTGGCGTTCATTCGCGGAAGCGTTTGCCACAGGTTGGACCGGGTGCTGTTGCAGTGTGTGGGTGTGCTTCAGCGCTGCATGTCAGATATTTGCAGATGTCGCAACTCGTCGGCTTCCTCATGCATGTTTTGTTTGCCGTTCGTCCGGGGAAGCATGTATTACACGTTGGACTGTGTACCGTTGCAGTGTGTGCATCGGGTTCAGCGCCGCGCAGGCGTCGCAACTCGTCGGCTTCCTCGCGCATGTCCGTGTGCCGGTCATCTGGGGGGGTTCTTCGCAACGCGTTTCGTGGTGTCTATGGGTACACCGCGTATCTCCGCCGCCGCGGATTTCATGGGTACCTGTTTCTTCGTATGCGTAACAGCCGCCTAGAAGGTGGGACGGTGTGCTGTTGCAGTGTGTGCGTCTGCTTCAGCGAAGCATGTGTCGCATTTTGGTGTTTCTTCGTATGCGTAACACCCGTCCACAGGGGGAGGCAGTGTCCTGTTGCAGTGTGTGCATCTGCTTCAGCGGAGCAAGTGTCGCCACTTGTTGACTTCGGCGCCCTTATTTAGTGTGTCGTTCATCTGGGGAAGTATGAGCCACACGTTGGTTTGTGTGCTGTTGCAGTGTGTGTGCGCAGCACCCGTCCATGGGCGGGGAAGGTGTGTTTTTTCAGTCAGTCAATGATTTTTTGTCCTGATCCGCGAGCATTCTTGGGCAATTTGTTTCCCAGGTGGTTTTTTCTTTTTTTTCCACCTGGTTACTTTTTCCCCTTGTGTTCTGCGAGTTGGGCTGTTTATACCGTCCGTGTGCGACGGACTGATGTTGACCTCAATCGCGAAAGCGTTCAACTTGCAGCACAGTGCAGCCCACGTTGAGGTGTGGTTTCGTGAGTTGAAAGGTGACCTGCTTGGGAAAGGGGCAGTTTCTACGTGTGTTCGGGTGTGGGTTCGTTGCGCGCCTTCGCACGTTCGCGTGTATGTCTTGTTACTACCTTTGCTTTTCCTCGCCGGACCCCTCGTTACGTGCTGCGTCTGCAGCGGCGGATGCTCTATGCGGACTCCGCTTCAACGGCCGATAACCCAGCGACGAGTGGTTGCGTTGGCAGGAGTGTGCGCACGAGTACGCTCGGCACTCCCGAGGATTGGAGGCGCAACGAACTCGTCGAAAGGGGGAGCTGTACCAGAGGGGTTGCAGCCCGGCGGTTGATGGACGTGTTTCGCCACGGGGCAGGACGCCATCTGGATAGCAAACGGAGTGACCTAGGAGGGTCGTGACAATGGGATTCCGCCGGACCTGGGCGGGAGCGGGTTGATCTACCTAAGGTGTTGCAGCGTGAGGGCCGATGGGCGTCCGATGCGTACAAGGCGTATGTTCGCAGTCACGGAACGTATGCCAGTTGGGTAGCGGACGTTATGGCCCACGAAGGGATGAGCGGTGGGATACAGCCGGGCCAGGGCACTGAGTGGGGGCGAGTTAATTCACTCTTAGAGGCGAATAGGCAGAAGTAAATAATGGTGAAGTGTGTATCACATACGTTCCCTACGAGATTGCAAGTGGGAGGGGGAAGAGGTCGTAAGAATACACCAGTAAATAGGGTCAACTCCCATGTCTGATGGAGGCTGGCGTCGAGAGTTCTGTGTCGCCAGTTGGGTTGGGAGTTGACTCGAGTATACGGATGTTAGCGCGGAGTTGCCGTTGGGGCAGCCCCGGGGGGTCCCCCTTTCCGGGCGGGGGGTTGCGCATTAATATAATACAACTTCGAAAGCAAAGTGCAAAGCAGAATATTCTCGGAAGAATGAGAGAATGTGAGTTTTGTACGTACGTAAGAAGTTCAAGACAATCAGATGACTGCGGTGATTCATGGTAGCATGAATCGTAGCCCTTGGTAAACACACCTTGTCTGGTACGTAGCCGCAACCTAAACGTATCAGCGCAGTGAAGCGGAGGCAGAGAGAGCTACAGGTCCAAGGTGTGAGACTAGTTTGAGTTCCCACCCACCCGCCCGTGCTTTTGAGGGAGTCAGTGGGGGGGAGTTCAATGGTCGCAGTAACGTTTGCGTTTGTTGCTGTATGTTATACGTACCCGGTAAAGTCTTCGCGCAAAGCATGAACCGTAGTGGTAGGACAGCCTGCTCTGCTGTGTAACCCAAGATCTGAGTTTCGGCCAATACATGGGGAAGGAGAGTGAGAAAATATGGGCGATTATGAATATTGCGGTAGACGAACAAATAAAATAAAATGCTGCATCGCAGTGGAATGAATCACCATATATATATATATATATATATCGTCATATATATATATATATATATCGGCACTACTAATAATATTAATATTATTACTGTACAACGTAAAACGTACCCCAGAATATAGCCAAAACACGTTTGAGTTTTTCATTTTGTTTCACTTTTTTTTATCTGCGTACCTCGTATGGTGGATATGTAGAAGCTTGGCATACGTCGTGAATTTAGATGATTCAATTATAGAGATGAAAGACTCTGGCAATATTAACAGCAGTTGATAATTACTTTTACGTACGCCAAATAATGTGCACCCGAGAGTAGATATCTATATGTGTGTGTTCTTCACATTAAACCGTTCTTCTACTCGTCGACATCCAGCAAGCCCAGTGTCCGTGCTGATTCTTCACCTTAGATACGAGCTCTGTGGTCACAGACTACGACACAGAGATAACACACTGTAATGCATTAATAGCCTACACAATACCATGCCTTCGCACTATTAATAGGTGCGGCCGACACAACATACATACATACGCCAGCAACTAAAATACACCATAAAGAAAGAGAAGCAACAAAAAAAACCAAACCGAAAAAGAAAAAGAAAATGAAAAGAATCCCTAATAAATAAATAAAATGGGAAGCCAAAGCTCACACACATACTTACCCCGAGCATGAGCCAAAAGGGACGTGCAAGGGGGAAGAAACGAGAATGAAAAAGGGAACTATACAGAGGGTACAATACAGACCCAATCCTACTGGCGGCGCTCTTTTGCACCTCGAACGGGGGAAAAGCCGGCGTCCCCGGTGGCTCATCAATACGAATTATTATAATAGTAGGTCGTCCGCGTGCATACGCGTGGGTTCAACAAGTCTCACCGAGTGCATACTCGTAAATACTTTTTATTGAATAAATGATTGAATAGCTGAAAGCGCGAAAGCTTAAGTTAGCTACTTGGATGAAAATCGATGCGCAGTGGCAACGCTGAACCCTACACACAGTGCCTACGCACGACAAAAAATGAAAGCACGTTCCGGGGGAAGAAGGGACGACGCCTGTGACCACGGCTTATGTCCAGAAGAAGACTGCTGAGGGTAAAAGCTCCTTTTTTTGTTAATTTACCGACACTGCCGTCAAAACTTGCCAAAATGACAAGTTTGGGGAAACTTGGACTTGCTAGTCTAAGAACTCACCATGAAAAGGCAAGTCCGAATTTCCCTAAACGAAGGGCTTGGGGAATATCCACAAAAACGATTGGCAAAAAACTTGCAAAATTGGCAAATCCAAATTTCCTAAAAACTTGCCAAATTGGCAAGTGCTTATACGTCTCTACGTGTCTTTAAAACCGACCCTAAAGCTAGAAAGTATAAGTGACGATAAAAAAAAAAAATGATGAAACTGGTATGAATCAAACCCGTTATTTACATCCTCATACGTCCATATGCGATGTACTGATCAATAATACCACCTGTAGGCTAAGAACAATGTGCATGATCCAAAAACTAAAAAAGTCGCAAATGTTCATTTTTGTTTTTACTTTGACGAGTAACACTCTGGTCGGAGAGCGATTTTTCCCTAATGTCGATAATTTTTTCGCGCCATTTCCCAGTCTTTCTTCCAATTTTTGTGGTTTTTTCTTACAAATATGTGAAATTATCTTTCCTCATTTAATGGCGTCTAGAGGGTCAAGAATGGTGACATAACGTTTCTGTATCTTGATAAAATCTCCAATTATTTCAAAACTTTGGAAATTTTGGGGAAAAAAGCTCTCCGATAAGAATGGGCCTTTTTGAAAGTGTATTTTGCATGCGGTTAATTGCGGAGTTTGTTAGGGTCGGGCTGGACTACCTACATGATAATGGTGAGCGAGTGCTGCAGCAGCAGCAGTAGTGCTGGATCATCTTTTCTGGATGACATTTTTCGCGCCCCGACGCCGTAACATCTCACTGGGACACAACCACCAACATTCAGAGATATCAGAACCACCACCACCAGGTCAACCACCGTCGACCAGAGAACGATAAACCTGTTATACAGCATACATAAAACATCGTTGCGCGTAGGCCACGAGGACTGCGGTATTCCAAGATAAAGAATATCACAAAGGCACCAGACTGACCACCAACAAAAAAAAAACAGAAGCCCAATTATGCACACAAAAAGAAGTACTTTGGAATGTCAGAATCAGGTCGACCACCAGAGGTACGTATGGTATGCATTTTGATTTTTTTCCCTTCTTCTTATCCTTATGAAAGAAGTACTACATAGTCAGAACCACCACCACCAGGTCAACCACCGTCGACCAGAGAACGATAAACCTGTTATACAGCATACATAAAACATCGTTGCGCGTAGGCCACGAGGACTGCGGTATTCCAAGATAAAGAATATCACAAAGGCACCAGACTGACCACCAACAAAAAAAAAACAGAAGCCCAATTATGCACACAAAAAGAAGTACTTTGGAATGTCAGAATCAGGTCGACCACCAGAGGTACGTATGGTATGCATTTTGATTTTTTTTTCCCTTCTTATCCTTATGAAAGAAGTACTACATAGTGGGTGGGTGACGAGCGTATTTTGGCCCACTCACTATTGCTCTTTTTACTTAGTTAAGTGTTCACCGGGATGCATAGTCCCCTTTTTCCTTCTCGTATCTTTCCCCTTGCACGTCCCTTTTGGCTCATGCTCGGGGTAAGTATGTATGTGTCTGAGCTTTGGCTTCCCATTTTATTTATTTATTTGGGATTCTTCTCCTTTTCTTTTTCTTTTTCTTGTTCTTTTTTCGGTTTGGTTTTTTCGTTGCTTCTCTTTCTTTATGGTGTATTTTGGTTGCTGGCGTATGTATGTATGTTGTGTCGGCCGCACCTAGTGCGAAGGCATGGTATTACGTAGGCTATTAAATCATTACGGTGTGTTATCTCTGTGTCGTAGTCTGTGACCACAGAGCTCGTATCTTTCTAGGGTGAAGAATCAGCACGGACACTGGGCTTGCTGGATGTCGACGAGTAGAAGAACGGTTTAATGTGAAGAACACACACACACACATGGTATTTCGTCCCGCAATAAGTCACGCAAGGTTGGAATTGTGGTAATAAGTATACGCAGATCTCTTCTATGGATATAGAACTGGTGACGGAAATCATGGGGAGAGATTTTTAGACCTCTGCATCAACACACACCAATCGAAGAGAAATGGCTGCTACAAATACGGTGTTGGCCGACCGTGGTGTCAAAATTTATCCGGTGCCGACGCAAGGAAGGCGTTGCGGCACACGGGTCCCGTGTGTCTACATACCATTTTATCCATATAGCGATCGTGCACTGCACCCCCCAACACTCCCAGCGACGACAAAAACCGCGATCGCCTGTTGATCAATTGTTTTACCGCTTCGTCGTATTGAAAGAGATCCCACTACTAATAAATACAAGTTCCAGGTATAGACTATAATAATACTACTGCTGCAGCAGGTGCACTTGTGTACATGGGACTTGAGAGGACGCAGAGGTAGTCTCCACGAAAACGACCATCACAACGCCGCAAAGCAACGCAGCCAACTGGGTATCTTTCGGTAGGGCATCATAGGTGGCCCAGCACTGCTGTGCCTGTAGTGCCGGCGCAGCCGAACGTCAACGCGAGGTGATTTATTGTTGTGACGCACGAAACGCAGTCTGAGTACGTACGGTGGACACGTACTCCAACAGTTTACTGCTCACCTACAAATAATCGTTTTAGAACTGCACTGCAAAGAGACTTTAACATCTGAGTCTATAAATAATTCCAATCAATTCATCTTTGACCTTCCTTCGAACCGAAGTGCAGTCCTCAAGGGTCGACAGCAGTGTATACGATTATATAGCTGCAGCACTCGACTCGAAATATGAGTGGCATGCTTGCATTGGTGAAAGCGAAAAAAAAAAAAAGGGCTTCGAGTACACGAGCAAAAACAATATTTTTAGAGAATACAGCATACACAACAACTCACCAGACGAACTACCGAGAAGGCAGCCGGACGCCAGAGCGGCAAGGGAGAGACTGCCCCGCATGGTCGCCGCGGATTCCTTGAGACACTTGGCGTGGACAAGCCTTTTGGCTCTTGCTCAGCTTTCCGGTTATCACACGCACGGCGTGGGAGAGGGTTGGTGAGGTGTGCAAGAAGCTGACAGAGCAACGTTAATGATTGAGGTGAGGGGGTATTCGATAAGAGGACATACCACATACCTGGTACCTGGTATTTGTTGAACGCTGAACAACAACTGACTGCGTATGATACGTACGGTATGTGTTGAACGCTGAACAATAACTGACTGCGTACGATACGTACGGTATTTGTTGAACGCTGAACAATAACTGACTGCGTATGATACGTATTACTATGTGAAAAACTAAAAGTATGCTTCGAAGTTCCATCGGAATATCCGACCTGAAAGATTTTCCTCTGGAGTGCAAAGCAGGAAGGTGGAGACTTGCGCTATACCAGGTATTATTATTGCTTGTACGTGCAATTTTGTCTTCTGCCCGACAACGAAGGCGCCAAAGAGGGACAGATGGCCGCGTATCAGTTTCCTCGCTATTTCGTGTTAGCTCCAATACCTCGGTGACGGGCTATCTATATTATCGAGGAGGGGAGTAGATTGGGATATATATATTTTTTATTTTTCTTCCATCACTTTTACTTTCCAGCCCACTCGTAGGAGGTTTTACCCTCGACGATCTTCTGGACAAGCCGTGGTCACAGGTGTCGTCCCTTCTCCCCCCGGGTACGTGCCTTTATTTTTTGTCGCGCATAGGGTTCAGCATTCCCACTGCTCGTCGATTTTCATCGAATGTAGCCAACTCACGCTTTCGCGCTTTCCGCTTATCAATTTTTTATGCAAGAAAAAGTCCCTATGAGCATGCACTCGGTGAGACTTGAACCTACGAAATTGATCTTGGGGCAATTCGGAGAATTCCACAAATTATAAATACATAAATAATCTTTTTTTCGGCAAGAAAAAGTTGAAACATATTTTTTTCACGGGGGGACGATTGATTTGATTGGTTTACAGCGGTTTTGATGGGACTAACAAAACATGGCGCTAAAAGAATAACTTTTAATGGCACGCATCAAACTGGCTACCACACTCCAGCTGATATGCGTATACTGGTATGTACCTGGTATGTCCTTTACGATGACTGTTTTTCAGGCTTATTTTTGGAAAGTGCCGAAATTTCGAGAAAATACTGATGAAAACCGAAAAAAAAAAAAAAAACGGAAAACACTCTTCAAGCTTCGTTAAGATCGACCATTTACTACCCTTTGACATAGAGCACAACCAGACTGAGTGTCCGTGCCGATTACCATGTACCAGAGTACCAGTACAAGCTACGTGTTGTGTGTGGTTACACAAGCACTGTATTTACTCGAAACAGAGGAGCTACATTGCTATGCAGCAAGCCCAGAGTAGAATACCATGTCACAATCCTGAATACGACAGGCATGACACAAACATTATACGAAAGAGAAACAAAAACCAAAAAACAAAAGTGAAAAGAAAACAAGGTGTCGTGGACCCCCGTGGGAGATGTGGCTGACAATACGTATCAAACTTCTTCACGTTAAACCGTTCTTTCTACCCGTCGACATCCACCTACCCGTCGACATCCACCACAACCAGTGAGTGCCCGTGCCTATTCTTCAATTCTAGAGAGATACAACAAGTGCTGTGGTCACAAAACTGCGCCACAGAGAGAGATACTACATTGTTATGTATATACAGCAGTAAGCACAGTTTGTGAAACTAAGTCTGAGCTGCGGTAATTGCCATCTTGTCTGTCTTTCTGTCTGTCGGCATGGCTTACAATTTCGAACACTTTCCAATGGTCGATATATAAAGTCGTTACAGATGATACTCGTACGACGTATTCGACTCGTACGGGCCTCGTATACTGAAACGTATCGTACCACCACATCGTACCATCGTGCCATACCGCCAACGTACCATACCACATACTGTGTTTTTCCCATATACCATACCACCAACATATCCAATATCCCATATCGTGTTTTTCCCATATAATAGTACATCAAACCGTAGTAGTACCTTAATACCAGGTACCATATACCAACATACGATATCACATCAAGTACACAAGAAGAGCATACGTTGTTTAAGTTGCAATGCGATAATGAGGTAAGTGAGGTGAAGGTGCAAGGTGATTAGGTGATATACATGAGCAGATGAAGGTGCAAAGGGAGGGCGATGGCTCCAGGGAGCAGCAGCAGCAGCCGCAACGGCAACAGCAGCTCAAGCAGACATGCAGGACCACACGAAGAGCACACATATATTGAGGGTGCAAAGTGATGAGAAAGGAGATGAAGGTGCAAAGTGATAAGGTGATATATGACGAGGTGAAGTGCAAAGAGAGAGCGATGGCACCAGGGAGAAGCAGCTGCCGCAAACGCAACGGCAGCCACCAGCCACGTCTGCAACAGCAGCAGCAGCAAGTGGACCCGCTAAGCGCTTGCGACAATCGCCCCGAAGAATAACAGCAGCTACACCAAGTGCATAAGAGCATGCTTTCGCTCGTTAGATACCATACATTCTGCTGCAGTACCAAAACTCTTGTTGGGGATCTCTTATATGACGAGCGATGTCAAGTGCACAAGAAGATACATACATATTATGCCTGCAGGGCGACATAACAGGAACGAGGATAGATACTGCTTCAACCTTGACAAACCCCGCTGTTAAAAATACGTCAAGTAAGTGCACAAGAGTATACATATGCCTTCAGGGCGACAGAGCAGGAACGAATATAGATAGAGCGCCAAGTGCACAAGAAGAGCATTTGCCTTCAGGGAAACAGACCAGGAAGGAGTATAGAGATACCATACTGCTATTCTAACACGAGAACATTTCTCGAGGGATCTCTAATAACATTTCACGGTACAGCAATCTCTTGTCAATCTTTCGTTTCATACGTTGTAGTAATTAAACGACATGTTTTCATCGGCCTTCAGAGCGTCGTCAGCTCTCTAACCGCTTGTTGAGGACCTCTTATCCCCGTTCATGTTTGTGTGTTACGGTGGTAATCCAAGGATCCGAGGGGTTTCCAAAAATCGACACGGCATTTAGGCATAAGGGGAAAATGCGAATTGAACCCGGAGACTGGGGGGATGTGAGCAGACAGTCACAACCCTTTTCCACCCCTTCAGCTTCTTATATACCTGGTAGCTCATCTTGCCGCCGGCAGTGCTCCCCTACACCAGAGATTACCGACTGAGACAACTAGGAGATGGCTCAGGCGTATGTTCCGCAAGCGGGGTGGAACGACGGGAATGCAGGTGGCAGTCTTTGCATCGAACTGAAAGATCTTGAGTGTGTGCATGTGGGACGCCCAACGGCCCTGTTTGTTCTGAGAACGAATTAATACATGATGTTTTGGAGGTGGGTATATCTGAGCAGCTTTTCGAGGAATATAAGCTACCTCGGCAGGAGAGCCCGACGAGATTACACCATCATACATGAACGCGCACCGCTCGACTCCATAACATGGTGGCCAATCCGGTAGCATAGTCTGTGCCTGCAAACGACCGTGAGCGCCTAAAGGAGAACCCTCTTTGCAAGCTTTCTACTATATATGTTGCTCCTCCTGATTGATGTTGCTCCTGCTGGTTGACGTTGCACCTGCTGGTCGGGGTTCTCCTGAAGTGTGAGGGGGTTCTTGGGGAATTTCCTTCTCACCTGGATCACCATACTGTGTAGACTCGTACCGGTTATCTCTCAATACACTACAGCCGATAAGTAGCGACGCCACCAGAGAAACATCACACTTACGAACGGGACATGGTAGAGCGGGCAATCGGCCACGGCGGCCTCCGGCATGCGGCGGGTTTGCTCCCCGTCCGCGTGTCGCTCGGCGCCCCGGCTCCCGAGTTTTCACAGAAGATATGATAGCACAGTACCCACGGAGGGTGGCCACCGCAGAGGCGATGACTAGCCCCGAATCCGTAGGCTGTGCTGTGAGAGGTGTAGCACGAGTGAACGAGGTCTGAGTCAACACCCCTCAAGATAGGGCCGCGTGGCAGGAATAGTCCTCTGCCGAGCTTCGGTATGCACGAGTGTAGTCTCCCGCACATCTCACACGCGTCCGACGGGATGCTGGTCGATGGATTTTTTCCGGCATCCCGTGTATCGCATCATATTTCTGCGCAGTGTTTCGGCGCCAAGCCCTCTCTGATTGATTCAGACGGGGGCGAGGTTGCTCTTGGTTCCCTATGCCGAATCCTAGGCTAATACGCTCATAGACGCGGAGAGTAATCACAGCGTAAACAGCAGTAGTGAACCCTAGCTTTGAGCAAAGAGTTCGACGGTACGTGCAGCGGGGAGGTCGTGACTGAGTCCGTCGTTCAGAGGAACCTTCGGTAGGTCACGATCGGTTCGCACCACGGTCCCCAAGCGGGACCGCGGGCGGACACCGTGTGGGTCTTGCGGCTGCACGCCGTGAGAGGTTTAGTGTGGGTGAACGAGAGCTGACTCCGTCCCCCCGTGAGGGGGGGTGGCTTACGCCTCGTTTAGCAGAGTCCGTCCTCTGAAGAGCTTCGGTATGCGTGAGTGTAGAAGCCCCACACACTCTTTTCATGTGTTCAACGCAGGTCTGTTTAGTGGATGGAGGTATCCTGCAGTCTGCCGCGGCGCATAGTCTCTTTTTAGTGCGCAGCGCCCACCCCTCGTCACATGTGAGCTTTTCAAACTCAGGCGAGGGAGGGGGGGCTAGTCGCGACGCCCCGCCAGATGAAATAATGTCCCCCATATGGATCATACTAAATCATATATACCGGGTATAAAGCATGAGAAGAAGACAGCACCCGAGCAGTGAACCACACGCTCATTAATAATACAGGCGCCGTATTAAATACTACAGCAATTTATACAAAAAAAAACCTAGTACGCTAACCAGCAACAACGCAGACAATCTTCGCACACGAGGCATGAGAGCAGCCCCCTCCGTACGCCAGCGGGGGACCGAGGGGACAGGGCAGGGAGGTGAGAGGAATCGGTGAAAGACCGTACGGCCGGTTTTCTCGCCAGAGGGCCCGCAGAGAGAAGCAGGGGGATGAAAAGAGACGAATAAGATCCGCTGCTGACGGCACCACCTATCGCATGAACGTCGCTAACCCCGTCCACAAGCTGCATATTTCGTATCCATACTTGATGCCCACTCCCATTCAGAAGCGCTTGCAGTCTTACAGGAAAACGTAGCATGCGAGATACCTTATCTCGGTACTTCGGTATCATACGGCTGCAAGGACGGGTCGATGTCGCTTGCTCGTTTTAGTGATTCGATGTTTGACCGTCATGTAGAGACGCAGGCAGTCGTGCTCGGGGTTCGTCCGGATATGCATCGACTGTACAGCAGTAGTATTAATAGGACTCGGCGTGTTTTTTCAACTTTCGTTGTCAGAACTCGTTAGCCTCATGTGCGGTCTAGTTAAAAACTTACCGGCATGCTGCGCAATTTGCAACAACGTCCAGTGTTGCACCTGTCTCGAACATACCGGCATGCTGCACGAAATTTCAACAACTGGCCACGTAGTACTGCGTTGGTAATAATGTACCGACTAACGAACACACAACGATGTACTCACGCATGGATAACTTGTTAGCCGCGTGTTCGATCTAGTCCGAGACACGCGTTTGCACGCACTGGGGATCGTTCTAAGCATCCCACTCTGTTTTGTTTTTTCACTGTGCGGGACCCTGAGATCTCTCTGGATTTTATGCACACGAGGATATGTACAGCAGCAGCATACGATACTTGCTGCTGTGCTGTTGTACTACAGCAGTATTAAAATAGTAGTCCTGCTGTTTTGTTTTTCTAAGTTGTTGTCGTGGTTCTCACATTCAACTCATCGCCGTGGTCAGGACACGCAAATACCTTGGTGAAGTACTGGTTAATTAGTACTCATGTATACAGCGGTACAGACCCACCACATGAATAAGAACCTGACAGAAACAACTTGAGGCTCACTTTTTCTAGGGACGCCAAGAAATTGCGTCGAGATGAGGCGCTCCGCGGAGAGTACGTCTTCAATAGTAGTATTATACCCGGCACCTGGTATGTGTTGTGGTTGCTTTGGGTTTTGTTTGTTTCATGTTGTGTTTTGTGTCCTCTTGTTTTTCGCGTTATACTTTTATGCCCACATGGTGTCAGAAAGGAGAGATAGGCCAGTGCCTCGTGGAAAGCGAATAGTTTCGTCAACTAAGCTTACACGGGGTCTGTGCCAGTCCTACCTGTGCTTGCATTATGATGGATTAAAAGAGATGGGCCTGTACCTCGTGGGAATGGTAGTGATGTATTTTCAGTCGTGGGAGACAACCACGAGCTTCCACGAGGTCTGCGCCTATCCTACCTATCTGGCATACGTTTTGTTTTTATTGGAGATGGGTCTGTGCCTCGTGGGGACATAGTCACGGTCTTGAACCGAACCTGCACAAGGTCTGTGCCTGTCCTACCTGTACCTGTTGTTGGGATGGGTCTGTGCCTTGTGGGGACATAGTTATGGTGTTGAACCGAGCCTCCACAAGGTCTGTGCCTGTCCTACCAGTACCTGTTGTTGGGATGGGTCTGTGCCTTGTGGGGACATAGTCATGGTCTTGAACCGAACCTCCACAAGGTGTGTGCCTGTCCTACCTGTACCTGTTGTTGGGATGGGTCTGCGCCTTGTGGGGACATGGCTATGACCTTGAACCGAGCCTCCACAAGGTCTGTGCCTGTCCTACCTGTACCTGTTGTTGGGATGGGTCTGTGCCTTGTGGGGACATAG
Source organism: Macrocystis pyrifera (assembly GCA_031763025.1). Lineage (NCBI taxonomy): Eukaryota > Phaeophyceae > Laminariales > Laminariaceae > Macrocystis > Macrocystis pyrifera. The sequence continues at coordinate 8,881,066 of JASSKH010000002.1, read as the reverse complement.
TTATGGCCTTGAACCGAGCCTCCACAAGGTCTGTGCCTGTCCTACCTGTACCTGTTGTTGAGATGGGTCTGTGCCTTGTGGGGACATGGCTATGGTCATGAACCGAGCCCCCACAGGGCCTGTGCCTGTCCTGCCTGTTCCTGTTTGTTATTGTATAGAAGAGATAGGTATGTGCCTCTTGGGAGTGGTGCTGTGTCTTTACCCGTCGTGGGAGACAGATACGAACTTCCACGAGGTCTGCGCCTGTCCTACCTACACGGTCTGTTGGTAAGCTCTCTACAATTTTACTTCGTTTATCTTGGGAGTGCATGCTTAATAAATGGGTTTGTCTCAGCCTGGGGGACCATTGTTGCTGTCTCCATCCGGCAGAGAGATAGCAACAAGGTCTCTGGAATACTGAAATGTTCGGCTGATATGCCCCGTCGCTTTCAGCATGCTGTGCGGGCAGCAAAGTTTTGTTTTGCTTTGGTTAGTTTGTTTCGTTTTCTTTTGTTTGTACCTCACCTGTTTCCTTCTTGAGGCGGGGTGAATGACCAGAGTGGTCGGGCCTGTACTTATTGGGGTCGCTGTTGCTGTCGCTCATGCTAAAAGGAGACAGCAACCAGGCCCCTCTAGGTCTGATCCTTGCCACGGGGCTTGTTCCCTGTTTGTCGTTCAGATTTATGTCGTTCGTCCGTTTGTTTGTTTGCTCCTCTGTTTGTTCTTGTTTGTTCTGTTCGCTTTTGTTGTTTGTTTGGTCGTTCGTTTGCTTGTGTATTTGTTTGCTGCAAACTCGCTTGCCCGTGCATCCGACCGCACTGGCTGTGACCTTTACTGGCGCCCGCACTCCGTCGCGTGTGTCCGGCAGTTCACTGCCGTCCCGTGTCCGCTGTGCGTGCGTGCCCATCGTGGTTATTGTTGTTCCTTATCACTATGTTCTTTTCCCTTCATTTTTTGGCGGGTGAAGGACACATCAAGGAAAATATTGCCCTGTTATGTGTCTTATAGCCTGGACCTGACTGTTAGGCTCGCCAGTTGCGTGGACCTGACTGTCAGGCTCTCCAGTTCTCTTTGTGCCACATCCTGTAACCGTGGCAGCCACGTTTTGCAATGCAGTGTTGCCTCACCCCGCCGGAACTGCCCAATGCACGGTAATGATATTGTTCCCCTGTAGCGCGCGATGTTTTTCTTTATACTATTTTCAACACGGTACCTGCATGAGGTGCAAACGCTTCCAGATGTACCGACCCGCATTTAGTGTTTTGGTGTTGTTGCAATGTTCTCGCGCTCATACGGGTTGAATGACTCCGGTTCGGGGATGGGCTTACAGGGTCGAGAAATTAGCAGTTGGTCGAGAAATCATCATGATTAGTATCCAGTCCACATATGTAGGTATTTTACAACCGATACCGCGTGTTCGTGCTATCCCTTGCATAGGTAGTGCACAAAGGGGGATGGCGAGTATGGCTAGATTAGCGAGTTCAAGGATATGTAACCGGGACAGCCGAGCGGCGGTTATACTCTGATAGCTGCAGCAACAAGACTTTTCATGACATGAATCGCCTCACTCTTGATCGGCTCGACCGCCCAGAAACTTATCATGAGAATCATGATCATGCCGCACGCCACCGAACCATGCTCGCAGAAACCATTCATGCTGAGACCTCGCCCGCCCCCTGCGCCCTCGCGGCTTGGAGCCATTGTTGACAGCATCCCTCAGACTCACCTCGGCACCGTCTCCCTTCAGACATCTGGGGAAGGGGGGCTGACTGACAGACAGCTGGGCACCCTCACGTTTCACGACACGCCGTCTCCCGTTGGACATCTGGGGAAGGGGGCTTGACTGACAGACAGCTGGGCACCCTCGCGTTTCACGACCGGCTTGTCTTCATGCTCGGGGCTTGCCACGGTAGGGATGGCCACGCCAGCGATGGCGCTTCAGTGATCGACACGGGCGTGCGCGCCGTCCGTGTAGCCCCGGCCACGTGATTCGAGTAGTGCGGGCACCTCGGGCGGTGGCCCCGGCCCCTCTTTTCCGCACGGCGTCGGCGCGTTCGCCGTCGACGGTGGTGGACGGGCAGCGTCCAAGAGGGGGCGGCGGTGCAGAGAAGCAGGCATTGTCAGCGGTGTCGCCAACGGGCCGTGGGATGACCACGGCAGTACCCTGGGGTAGCTCGTTTGGACCCCCCAGTTCGGGCAGATGGCGTGGGGAGCGGACCTGGGGCTCGGAGGGCACTCGACTATAGCAGCACCAATCAATGTACACGCTACTAGACAGGAGGGTGGTCAGCGCTACCGAGGTCGCGAGATGGGGGTACCACGGCGGGTACCTCGACGGGGAGGCGTCACTGGGTCTCGGAGGCGGAGTCACTGGTCAGGAGGGTGGTCAGCGCTACCGGGATCGCGAGATGGGGTTACCGCGGCGGGTACCTCGACGGGGAGGCGTCACTGGGTCTCGTAGGCGGAGTCACTGGACAAACTTCACTCCGCCGTAGTTGGACACGTCTCACGCGTGGTAGAACTTGTACGATCCGAGCAGCGAGCGGAGCCGCCCCGCAGCCCGAGACGAGGGGGCCAGAAGACGCCCCACGCTGAGTAGAAAGGAGGCGCTGAGAAAGTTCGCGATCGACACGAAAGTCAGCCGGTCGAGGGCGGAAAGGGGCGCGCGGGGCAACTCGGGCAGGTCTACGACTTTACTCGCCGTATTGGCGTGTCCCATGAGGGGATTCGGAGTGAGAAGGCGAGGGTGGGGCCGCGACGCGCCGTTCCGAAGTTCGAGCAGCTCGTCTGGGGTCCATCTTCAAGTGCAGCCGCGCGCAACACCGGCTAACTTGTCTTGGTGGTGTCGGCTTCGGAGCTTCGGGGGGGTTGATGGACGAGGAGCGTCTTACACTATAGCTCCGGGGCGGCGATTCTGGGAGCGCTTGTTCTAAGCGGGGGGGAGGATGAGCGGGATGCCGCTGGGGGGCGTTGTTCTGGGCCAGCGGCACTTTGGACAAACCACGCCACTTAGCTCGGCAACAGCACTACGAATTTGCAGGAGTTCATTTTTGAGTTATTTTTTTGGTAGGCGCCAGGTGATTACTATGTTGAAGTCATGCAAAAAAGACCCTGTTATCTCGCATTACCGTCGCGATCTGCGTATCTATGGCGGGAGTAGGGGGCAATAGGAGACCATTGTCCGAAGGAAAGGAGTTCCTTGCGATCTCTGACATTCTGTTTTTGCCTAGTTTTCACCTCGGAGGCGCGACGATTGTGATCTTTCTTATCGATTGGCACAATAGTGTTTAGGGGGAACTGTAGGGAGTTTAGGAGTCAAGGGAGCATTCAGGAACGTAGTTGGAGGGGACGTAACAGGGTACGCCGCGTTAAGAGAACAAGGCGACACATGTAGTGTGCGTATTGGGGGAAGGCCTTCCCTCTCGGAAAAAAAATAAATTAGCCGGGTTTGCTTCCCTCAGTTTGGCGGGCATAGAATACCTTGGGTCCACCGTCTAGGACATCGCGTGGCTTGCCTTATCCGGCTAAACCAGCTGGGGAGGATGATACGGTGGTAATCCAAGGATCCGAGGGGTTTCCAAAAGTAAACACGGCATTTAGGCAAAAGGGGAAAATGTTACCTGAACCCGGAGACTGGGGGGAAGTGAGCAGACAGTCACAACCCTTTTCCACCCCTTCAGCTTCTTATATAGCTCACCTTGCCGCCGGCCGTGCCCCCCTACACCAGAGGAGTACCGACTGAGACACCTAGGAGATGGCTCAGGCGTATGTTCCGCAAGCGGGGTGGAACGACGGGAATGCAGGTGGCAGTCTTTGCATCGAACTGAAAGAGCTTGAGTGTGTGCATGTGGGACGGACGGCCCAACGGCCCTATTTGTTCTCAGAACGAATTAATACATGATGTTTTGGAGGTGGGTATATCTGAGCAGCTTTTCGAGGAATATAAGCTACCTCGGCCGGAGAGCCCGACGAGATTACACCATCATGCATGACACGCGCACCGCTCGACTCCATAACATATGTGCCTCCTATTTGTGTACTGGTTTATTTAGCGATCTTCATCGCATATTTAGGTACTAAAATAATAACTCCGCCGTTGAAAATAGATTTGACTGTCGTTGCGGAACAACTGCTTGTTGGGGATCTAAACAAATTCGCGGTACAGAGATCTCTTGTCAGTCTGTCGTTTATCTCAACCGACACATTTTTCATTGGCCAACGGAGAGTCATCAGATCTCTTTTTACCGCTTGTTGGGGACCTCTTTTCCCCGTACATATTTGTGTGCCACCCAGAATCGGGTTGTACTTGGGTTGAAGGTTCGGATTGTATGGCGGTGCTATACATGCGCTTTTGCTGCAGAGCTGTGTAGCTGCTCCTGCTACATGCTGCTGCAGAGCTTTTCGGTGCTGTGCGTTTTTGCCGGGGCACGAAGTGCAACAATATAAACAAAACAAACCGGGGACCGCAGAACCCCGAACGATACTCGTTACGAAGCGCATCATGCGCGGAAAGATCGCAGATATTTGCTACCGCCGTGCACAGCTGCTGCTCAAGATTCGAAGCTCGAGACTCAAGACCGAAGAGATCAGAAAGCAGACATGATGTTGTTGGCTGTGAAGATACACGCTGGGTCGATGGCAGTTCGGTGAGGCCTGGTGGGACGCATAAACGAAATCTTACTGGAATTAGAGGTAATCACTTTGTTTGCGCATTAGGGGAGACCAAATAAATGAAAATACTATCACGATGTCGTCTCTCTGGTCACTCTCGCCAACTCCAACTGCGACATTTAAAAAAAAAGACAAGCACACTGAGAACAGCGCTTGAATTCAGTTTTTCGAGCCCAATAACAACGGCGTAGACAATGCATGCAAAGCCATGCCATCATACTGGATATGACAAGGCACGACATACATATTCTATGAAGAAGCGAAAGCGAAATAAATCAAACAAAAAAAAACGAAAAAAGAAAAAAAGTATACAAAATCGAAAAGGAAAAAAAAACGGAAAAAAAGGAAACGAAAAAAACTGTCGTGCCTCCCCGCAGGGGATGTGGCAGACACTTGCAAAAACGCGTGATAATTTAACGAAAAAACAATCAAACAAACTAACAAACAATACCCTGATTACGTAAACAGACTGAGACTAATAGAACCAAAGGGAAATACCAGGCTAACTGTAGCCCAAAGCACCCTCCAGTTAGACGCAGCAGCAGTTTGTGGTACGAGTAGCATAGCCGGGTACTCTCTACTAGTCTGGTTGGGACCTTGCTGCCGTGTCTGCCGTCTCCGCCATGCGTTCGCCAACTATCCCCCGCCCCTCGGCGTCAGAAAATATTCGAAACAAGTAAAGAAGGCCCGTCATCCACCCGCGGTACACGACTCCTTTGTCAAAAGAAGAAAAACGAAGAGACAGAAATAAAATAAAAATCACACGGGATCAAGCGCCAAAGCAAAAAAGAAGACAAAGGAGGACCACGTTCGGACCAGGTGAACGAGTCGATGGCACCAGTAGCATAGTCATGTTCTACTTCCTCTGTGTCGTAGTCTGTGACCACAGAGCTCGTATCTTTCTAGGGTGAAGAATCAGCACGGACACTGGGCTTGCTGGATGTCGACGAGTAGAAGAACGGTTTAATGTGAAGAACACACGCACACACACTTCCTAGTCGCCCTGGTGCTTTGCTGCCCTGCCTGCCATCTCCTTCCTACTTTCTTCCACCGCTGTTTCCTTTCTACTCCTCCCGTTTCCCCCCTTCTCGCATTCCCTTGATAGGGTTTCCTTCCACTCCTCCTCTTACCCCCCCTCCGCCCATTTTGTTGGACACCACCCACAGCGTACAAGCCTAGACGGAAGTTCAATAACAGACATACGGAAGCACGAAAAAAAACAAGAGCACCCTCCAGGCAGCCGCAGCAGTTTGTGGTACGGGTTGCATATATCGGTCCCACCTACCATTATTAATTTTGAATATTCAATAGTCGACCGGGTACATTGCTAGCTTGTCTGCCGTCTCTTTCCCGCCTTCTTCGTCAACCATACCCCACCTCCGCAGAGGATGTGCCAGACAACATTTATTTCAGTACATAAAGGGACTCTCGACGATATAGTGAGATTTCATTGGTAACTGCATCGTTTTGTCTGCTTCTTTCTTTGCATGCTTTTGTTTTTGTGACATAGACTACCGAAACCAGTATATATGGGCATTTCAATATGTGCAACCGAAATACACACATAATTCACGCACTAAAATATATTACCTGGTGTACTTCCTTCGTGCGTCTATATCCAGTAGAACGTACTCTAAAACGTGCTTTGGCGAAAATCAGGTATACCTGATCCATTTGGGTCTAAATCAGGTACATGCTAATATCACGTTAAAAACGCGCTCCACGAGAGGTGTTTTGTCCATGAAAAAAAGTTGAAAAAAAACGCCTACTCGTTAGTGGCCTCCAAAACCAAAGGCTTGGGAGGAGACTCTGCAACGGATCGAGAAACAATCCGTGTTTTGTTGTGAACGGGGCGAATTGCGAATTTAGAGGTTGAGACATTCTGTGATTGATTAGCGAAAAACATGTGCTATATGTATATCCCTGAGGAACTCAGGGACTATCCGAAACGAAGCACTAAGCCTGAGCAGGTTAAGCGGACGTCAAAAAGTTACGATGTAATTGATACGTGTCCAAGATTTGAATACCTGGTAAACAAAGAAGAGATGTGGCACACGAGATCATTCTCACACAGTTCGTCGAGTACAGCAATCTCAAACGGGAAGCGCGGGACCTCAGCTAACCCGTGAACTACATGCTCAAGAGAAAAATCTTCTGGAAAAATTGGAGATCAGTCTACCAGAATTTCCGTGTTTTCTCCCGCCCACCCACCCCTTTTTTTCGAAAGTGGAGGAAAGGAGATGCTACGAAATAACATTAATCTGTCAATCTGCACATCGTCGGGAGTTTGAACGGTCGAAGAGCATTTGGGGTATTCGGTCGTCCGAGACCGCACAGTAGGCCCCTGTCGAGGGGGCGCAAGGGGGGGGGGGGGAGTAATAGAAATACTTCATGTTGTAATAAGGGCTATAACACGGAGTAATAGGGCCGTTACACGGCGTACCAGAGTGCCGGTATGAACATGGAAAACCGTCAGTGACTTCGGTTGCATGCTGAACAATGGAAACCTCCCTCCCACTTCTCAGAGAACAAGAATAACAACTCAATTCGAAAGATAAAACTTGAAAACCTTAATTGCTTTGTTTTTAGCCAATCAGAGTCCCCGCTCGTGTTAGAGCTAGGGTTAGGGTTCGTGTAGCGTGGTCGACGTTAGGCACCACGCCCAATAAGCCCGGAAAAATTCACTGTCTGGGTGCAACCACGGCTCAGAAGTAGTGGATTCCCCAGATAGTGAAATCCTCCCAAGGTAGACTATTTAGGCAATCTGATTGGCTCAGAGGTGTTTGGTATGCGGCCCAACCAACCTAGGGTTTTTTGCCAAGCCACAGCATCCCGAGCCGGCCAAATCAGTCTAGAGCCTTCTAAGCACAGCATCCAAGCTGGCCGCATCAGCCTAAAGGTTTCACAAGGCACAGCACCGAAGCACCGGTCACCCCGTAGCGTTCGGGTTAGGATTAGGGTTATGGTGTTCTGGTGGGGTGGTCGACGTTAGGCACCACGGCCTAAAACCCCGGAAAGATCCTCTATCAGAGTGCAGCCACGGATCATTTTACTCTGTATATTCAAGCAAAAAATGAACAGGCATACGTACTTGTGTATGATTTTGGCTAAAAGCCGTCTATAAATATTAAATAGGATACTTCAATCCGTAACTGGTAGACTAGTCGTACCTGTACACATACTGTAGATGTGCGTCACCATATATTCGACATGCAAACCACAACGGTTTCTTTGTGTCTTGGACACTTCACACTGTGCTTTGTACCCGTCGACACCCAGCACAACCAGTATCCATGCCTATTCTACTATCTTATACACACAAAAACCTACTGTACGTACATGCTTCCCTTTTGGTACTGACAGTGTTTGGTCCTTTCTAGTATGGTCCCCCGAAATAGTAAATTGAGAGATGGAAGCTCTGTCGTCCAAGTTTTTCGCCACAGAGACACTACATTGTTATGTGGTATGTACGGTAGATAATGCAATGCCATGTCGTCGTATTTTGATACATCCCACAGGAACAATATACACATTCCATGAAATAGAGGGAACGAATATCTTTATATGTCGTGTACCCGCGTAGGGGACGTGGCAGACAACACAAAACGAGCCAAAGAAACAGCACATGTTTTATATACGTAACAGTGAGACTAGAAACTAGCAATGATAACAGGAAACCGACACACAACAATAAACATAAAGCAACCTCCACGCAGCCGCAGCAGCTTGTGGAACGAGTAGCGTAGACAGTTTCTATCTACTAGTCGGTCTGGTACCTTGCTGCCCTGTCAGCCGTCTGGGTCCTGCTTTCGTCGGCCATGCCCCACCCCGCAACGGATACGCCTGACGATACAAAACAAGCATGGCTAGCTGATCATCCACCCACGCCACAGGACTCCTTTAATAAAGAAAAGACGAAAATTAAAATTGAAATATCACGGAGGATCGAAGAAAAAGGAAACAAACGAAGACCGCGTTCGAATCACCTGCAGCAGTTGGTGGCACCAGTTGCATAAAAACGTGTTCCACTTTCTAAATGGCCTGATGCCTTGATATCCTCTCTGCCGTCTCGTTCCAACTTTCGTCCACCGCAATTTCCCTTATACACCTCCTGTTGACCCCCCCTGCCATTGTGTTGGCCGACTATTTTTCCGCTCCTCCTGTTACACCCCCGCAGCATTCCCTTGGCCACCACAATCGGCGGATCTGCGGCGCTTCCTACTCGGATGTGCCTCCACTTCGCCATGAACCGTTCATCTGCTTCGAGGAACCCCCGATACCACTTTTCTTCCTTTTTCGCTCCAGTGGACCACAGCGTGGTCTCAACTCCAAACATCAAGGGGAAGTGTTCCGTTGATCCTTCAGCGGCTTGGAACTGCCAAAAAATCTTCGGCCATGGATATAAGCGAAATCTTAAACTGTCCGCTAGGCCTCGGGTTCTCTCCACCAGCCATCGTCCCCAACAGTACACGAGTGGGTAATCGTTCCTCGCTTTGCCGTCCCACGGCCCCGGCAAAATAGAACCGCCGGTTACAAATGATCCTTTTGATGCTGTCGAAAAGTGCTATCTTCAGGGCCTTCACCTACGAGAAGGTGGCGTGGTCCGTACGAAATCGGCGCTGGAAACCGACTACTGGCAAGCTGGTGAGCTGTTCGAAGCTCGACAAAGTGTTCCGCATCAAGTATCGACGTCACACACCCGTACAGCAGGGTCGCAATAACCGCGGCCTGCATCACTCCGACTTTCAAATTATGCGGGGTGGTCGTCCTATCTTGCAACTTCGGGAAGAACCCTTTGATGCATGGTCGCATCAAATGGATCCGCCGGTTGATTTCGATCAAGGGGTTAGCGTTTCGAGGATAATGCTGCCTAGGTGTCACAACTGGGCTGTCAGGTTTCACCTTTGGGCGCTGACTTCGATGACGAGCAGTGGGACGAGGGTTGTCTAATCCGATATTGGTAGCAGTATCATCTCCGCCTCCTTCTCCTATACCGTCAGGCCTGTTGCCTCAAAGACTGTCACGATCATTGTCATCATGGTAGCGACTCTTCTAGCCGACTTCAAGACTATTTAAATGCTATCGGCATACAACGTGCCTCGTACAGACATGCACCGCGTGCCAACGACACTTGCTACTCTGTACCGACTATTCCAGCATCATCAAGTTAAGCCAAAATTGACACGATGGATTCGTCTTTGCTAAAGCGTACCAGTCCGAGTGATAACGCCGCAGCGAAGAAGACATTGAACAGGAACGGTGAAAGCACACGGACTTGCCGCAGCTCCTACGGGACATCAAACCCTTCCAAGTGCTTGCCGTCGTCATCCGTACGCACGCAAGCCCTCATATCTTTGTGGAATTGTGGACAATTGGAAGCATCTGTTTTCGGAGCGATGGAGCACACGCACAGGGGGGGTGTTTTTCTGTCGTCCGAGCCACTCCAACCGGCGCACGACGAACAGCATATCGATCATCGATCGTGCGGAAAGGAAGTCGCACTGTTACTCTGGGAATATTCCTCCGGTCTACCAGTAGTGGCCAAGGCAGCACGCGACGATTTTCAGCAACACTTTGCCTGCGTGGGCAACCAACGACACCTCGGTAGATGTTGCAATGCGTTTGGTCCTTATTTTGTGAAGGGTACTGATGATCGCATCTTTACATTACTGGAGGGACTCCGGCTGTTATCCAAACGTTGACGAGGATGTTGCGAAATCACTGGTCGAATGCTGTGTGTTGGGATTATTCGAGTTTGGCTCGGGAGGCCATCTTACCCTACAGCTTTCCTATTCAACACAACCTTAAGTGCATCCGTCATCTCGTCAATGGATACTTCATCATCGAACGCCAGTTTAAACGGTCGCGGTGTCAAGAGGTCGATGATCGTGGGATCAAGTTCAGCGTTTTCGCTCACGAGAGATGGCGTTAAAACTCCGACCATCGTTCCCGAATTCGCACCTTATCCCGGTGCAGTGTGTCATTCTCGTCCCCAGCAAATTCCCCGCTCCTCGCTTTATGCCTCTTGCAATCCCACAATAACGCTATTGAGGTGCTTACGAAACCCTCTCTGATCGTTATTCGCTAGGCATCGTTCGGTTTTGGAGAGGTGCCCTTAAAACTACTGATGCACTTCTGCGACGATCCCCCCTGCAAATTCGCATACGCAGATGCCAGTGTCTTCTACGTGGTTTTAACTCTGGTGTGGGTAGGTAAGAATTTTCGCGCGTCCTCTTTCGCTGACCTTGCTATTTTGACGGCGACGAAGGTTTTGGCAGGCTCACACAATTTATGTCTGCGATGGTGACGTGGAGGGTGTGGTACCTCTATTTCGATCGCGTATTGTATTGCCGAGGGGAAACCTCAATCATTATCGACATATTTCGGGGCTGGGTATGCTTGTTGAGAGAGGAAACGCAACCACTTGTTGACGACGCCTTCGATCGAACCTAAACGCTGCCTGTCGAACCCTCGGTGTTTCGGGGCCTTTCGTCTTTGTCTATTGGGCACAAAGTGACCACTCCGTCGGACTTTGGTATAAAATGTTATGATCTGTGTCGGCTTTAGCTGAGGGCGGGGGCTATGGCACTTCTGTACTCTAGGTCGATGGGCTTCGCGGGTCAAGATGTTGTAGAACCGGTTGCGGTCATTCGAGCTGGTGCCGTTGTGTGTATGCAATTTTCCACCCTTGCGTGTGCTGAAAACTGTGTCGGTGATAGCAAACCTGCCAATCGTGGCGAACGACCGAACGAAGTCGTGACATTTGTCGTTACGGACAGCACGTCTGTATGCTCCAAAGACTTCACCTATATCATCACTGCACCCTTCCATTCTCTACCCATTTCACGCGCTAGCATCCATCAGTTCCAACTGACACTCGTTCGTTGGAAATCTGGTGCGGCACGCCCTCCAACGTTCCCCAGAAAAAAAAAATATGTTGGGCATCCTTGGTACAATAAGTTGGAGCATACGAAGCGACGACATTGACTGCCGACTAGTAGTATATTCCAGCCAGGTCAAAGCGCCAATGCATAAGCCATTCGTCATTGAACTGGTGAGCGTTCACAGACTTACTGCATAACGATTCCTAGACCGTTAGACCTACTCTGGACAGCCCTTCCCTGGCAGCTGTCTTTTCCTGACCTGAGTAAAAAGCGGGAGACTCCAACGCACGGAACGTGGTGCCCCTAGACATTCGAGTTACCGGCAGGACAGTAAATCTGCTGACGAGTTGCTGGCCCTTTGCTACTGCGCGCTCGTCATGTTCGTACCCGTCCTCCCCCTCACATTTCAGGGTACACACAATGTAGGCATGCCGCCACAAGTGACTCCTCTTGTCTTTTACGACCCTCACGTACGGCGGTTTTACCCAGACGACGTGAGGCTCGCCCTCGCTCACGTTTTGTTGTATTTAGTTATCTTATACAACCATGACGAATCTCGCTCTCTGTTTCAAAGTCTGGTACGCGCCTCGGTCGCGTTTGATTGGGCGCAACCGTCCCAGCCGACGCCGATCCTCGAACTCTTCTTCTTGTGCAACTGTCTCCACGATGTGTCCAACCTCTCCACGGACCCTACTGCCCATTTAGCGCTCTCTGGTGTGCTGACGTGCCTGCCCTGCCTAAATGATGAACTGCCTGGCTTCAGGGTTAGCAATTAAAAACACCACCACCACCCCACGAGTCCTTAAACGTGCCACCAGCTAGACCGTGCAAGGATCCCTCTCGAACCAGCCCCAAGGTCGATGCCCGTGTGACTGTCGTTAGACCGTTGCATGCGCATTTCCTCAGTCCACCCCGAGGATGGAGCAGGTTGAAGCACGGTGTACGTACGTATATATACTCACTGATATTTTTGTATTTTTTAAATATGCTTACTCCCACAGGTCCCGCGCGATGGTACCAGAGCCGTACCAGGTACACAAAAAAGGATAGCCACCATGCTACCCAGCAGATTCAGTAGTCTATATCAAGTCGCTGATCAGTAGCATAGCCGCCTGCAGCGAGTAGGCCACGGCAGCAGTACAAAGTGCAACCGTAGTACGGTACGTTAAATGCCGATCCAGTGGTGCAGAATGTGATGGAACTCCATGGAATCAGTTCTCAAGGGTCTGCATGTGGCAGAGCCCGAAAGGATGATTCGAGTGGAGCCGGGTTTTTTTCCTGATCTTTTTTTTTTCACCGCAAGCTGGGGATCGTGAACCTTAATAGCTGGGTGATCGGCCGACCGTGCACACGGACTCTGGTCTATCTCACGTCACCTCATTTCACTTCACTTCTCTTCTCCTCTCCTCTTCGTCCTGCTCTGTTGGACGGGACCGATAGTCAACACTGGCCTTGAGCAGCATATTCCTTCATGAACTATCATGTGAACTGAAGCTTGCACAACATCCAATTAGTTCGACACCATATGAAGTGCTTACCTTTACGACGGGCAGCCCGATAAAGCTCGAGAGCCGCGCACTCACGCCTATAATGCACTGCCGCTATAGACCGAAAAAGCAAAAAAAAACGGAAGCGAAACACATTGCTACACAGGCAGGACGGAAAAGGAAACGGACAAAGGACACCAACCATCAGAAGTTTAAACCTGCTGTGTGTTGTCATCTACTGCGCACCGGAACTCAAGGAAACACCCCGCTGTCTTCGTTTGCCCAACAGGAGGGGACGAAACGAAACCCCAACCGAGAACAGCGCTCTATATTCTGCGCCCCCCTCCAGGCCTGCATGACACCTCCCAGCCCTCTGCGCCCTCTCGTCCTTCCCCGTCCAGTCAATCTCTCCTGCGCCCCCTCTTTCTCGCCCTCGACATTATCTCCGTTTCTTCACAACTACAACTACTGCTTTGAGTATATGATACAACGGTGACAACAGCCTCCGCACGGACCATTCCAACAGGAGTATGCTCTTCAGCCCGATTCGTTCGTCCCCACAACATATGGCCGAGTCCACGACACCGGCAATTCCAACAACAACACCACACATTTACGTCCGCTGTCCCCTGCCTCCCAAAACATGAATGCAGCAGGATCGGCCTAGTCCGCGGGGTTCCCGGTCTACGGGTACCTGTGGTCTCACACTGTCACTGGCAACTATCCCTTGCAGGAGACGCGGAAAATCACGTCTTCGCTGTACCTTTTTTTAAGTGGTCAGTTTCTACTGCACACAAACCCGCCACCGGTATCGTGCACTCCTTGCCCCCACCCACCCTCTTACCGTCGTCCCTCAGCCCTCGGTGGAATATACCCTTATATCGACGAAACCCCCATTTACACGCTTACGCGTTGCGTAGCTGGCGGGTATAAACCTTCAGACGGCACCGGCCCGCTGGGTGCTCGCAATTCGCTCTCGGAACCGAACCGCTCAGACCCCGCCTCCGCCGTTACCATGCTACTTGATCCTCATCCGGTAAATAATCAGCAAATCACCGGTGTGCCCGTAGGGCGCCTTGAGTAGTTTTGAATCTAGCTTCTACGCAGACTGTCAACTGTTTATCGTCCCTCGGTCCCATCCCCGAGTACACTCCCCCCCACCCCACCACCCCCCCTTGCCCCCCTTTGTGGCACTTGTCTTCATGAGGTACTTAAAGACTCCACGAAAAAAATGGGTACCCGTTGCGTGTAGCTTGAGGGGTCAACCCCAATCTGACAACACTCGAAACAGATTTTTCCTCCTCCGACAACACGCACCCTTTCCTCCCTTTCTGTTTCGTTTTGAACCAATGCTTACATCCTATACTTGCGTTTGTGCCACCACGCATTTCGCAAAACTCTGAATTTTATACCACGTCCACCAAACAGGCCAGAAATTAAAGCTGATCGTCATCCGTCTCTACAGGAATTTCCTAGAGCGGAAAGCCAAAATTACGTTTAGTCAGAGCGAATCTTATCAGCATCCAACGGGATCGTAAAATGGTAGGCTGACAATGAATGTCTCTGTTTGCGGCAAGGAGGTAGAAGTAGAGTAAGAGGAGGAGCCGGAGTAGTCGTCCGTAAATAGACGCCGTCCGCTACAAAAGACCCCTTCACTCATGGCTTGGAAGACACCTTCCTCCGCCCACAAAACTGCGCCGCTCATCGTCGCGGTGACTTTCCAACTGTTCACGCTCGGACCGTAGTCGAACCTTCCGAAGAACCTGTAGCCACCGAGCATGGCACCTCCCAAGAGTCCACTGAACAAGACATACTCCTAGAACGAGATCGTGGAGCCCGTGTCCGCGTTGCCTGCTGTCCAGGCTTTGCCGTTGCGGTCGTTGACGTACCCGACGTCCTGAGTAGAGAGCAAGGGCCAGAACATTTTCTAGTTGGTGAGGGGTTTGCAGAAATATGCATGGCATCGGTGGCTGTGGGGAAGGTGTGCTGTAGTGTTAGGGCGGAACGAAGAGCACAGGGAAAACGTTTCGACGCCACTTGTCACCACATTCTTTTGCTAGTAATCTAGGAGCGGCCATTGGGATCGAATTGTAGCGGACAGCGTTGTGGACGTTCGGACATTCAGTATGCAAGGTGCTAGGGGCAGGGGAGGGAGGTGTCGCGGTGGGAAGCGGGCGCGATCCCCTCATTCGCTACGACACTACTGGTGAGGGGACATCGAATGGAGGGGGGGGGAAGACCTTTACGCGTTATTATGCATGGACTAACAGAGTTCTTAGACAGAGGAACAGGCCATTGTACAGTATGTAGCCCCTTTGATAGGACCCTATTACGGGGTACCACAGTAAATAGAACCAAATATTGTTTGGAAAATAGCGAGATACATAAGTTTCTGTGCGTACGGAAGGTCCTATTCACTATGGTCACCCAAAATAGTGGCATCACGACAGGAGCCTCACAGCATAACCACATCCCCACTCAAGGATAGTAGCGGCAAACGTGATGAGCATAAGTTGAGATCTCCAATGAAACGGGGTTACGTACGTACTGTACATACAGACTCATTGTGCACAACTAACTACAGAATTTAACACCCTGACGTATGGCCCACCGGGAAAAATGGAAAACTTTGGCGTATCTAGAAGCAAAGCGACCAACACCAATTCGTCTAGAATCCTACCTTGACATGCTGTTGGCTTTGAAAGTACGGTTGGCGTACTCCAGAGTATTCATGTTGTAATATTGTTTGCTCCACAACGAGAAATGAAGTCCTTACCCAACGTAAGCGTCGTGCGGCTGTGTTGACGTAAACATTCCACTGATATGTGTCCTGTGCATTGCACCGTTGAAATTCAGTCTCAACAAAATAAAACATTAGCTCATCATTCCCCCACACGCATGTACTCACTGTGGCTTTCTTGAAGTAGGACACACTGTTTTCGTTTCGATCGGTGACTCACAGATCAAGGTCGTCGTTCGAGTTCCACCCCAGCTTGATCCTCAGCGCCACGCTACAGCCTTCGTTGATGACATCCATCTCGAACACCGTGTCTTCCGCCGCAAGATAGCCGCCATCGGCTGGGTCGAGCACGACGAAGCTCAGGATTTCCTTGCTGTGACCGATCGGGAGGTCGGTCAAGGTAGCCGTAAACTCGCCGGTAGCGAGGTCAAGCTCGTCCTCGCCGGGCACAAAGTCGCTCTCGTCGTCTTCGTTGTGGGCGTAGACGAACAGCGCCGTGGACGCCGGGAGGCGTCTCTCGAGAAGTTGCCGGACACTGAGACCGTCCCGGCCTCCGCCTCGTCGGCGATGAACAACTTGGAAAGGCGTTTTTGTGTCGGAGGTAAGCTCGGGACGCCCGGGCCCAGTCCATCCCGCCGCGGCCTAGGTGTCCCATTCTAATACGGCGGTGGACCATATCAATAATTGCGAGATTAGATCATTCACGAATTAATGCAGTTTCCCTGGGGATCGATATGTTCTATACAGGCCAGTACACCCCCGCCCCTCCGCCCAACCACGGCTTCGACCAATTTACCTCGTCGTCACATCTTTTAAATTTTTTGCATCGAGATTTATTTCGACATTTATGTTGTATGAGTTTCGCCGTATGGTAACATACTGCAAATATTCCATTCTGACTCGTATCGAATAGCACCCAGTATCGCAGCAGTAGTCCCTCTCGTTTATCCCAGCAGACTCCCCATCCCTTCATGTAGGGCCTCTTTTTGTATAAGCAGCTTCTTCATTTACACAAACTCTAGTTTGCGCTACTCCTCGTCAATGTTCCACTCCCATGTCATTGGCGGCAGTGCTCCGGTTTATTTCCTCATACCCCTAGCACCCTGGCGCCTCCTCAGTGTGTACTACTGTAGTGCACCATTGATTAATGTACAAGAACGTTGGGAATATTTTGGAAAAATATGGTGCCTACTGTATGTAGCACACGGCAACATACCAAGGAAAACAGGTGGACGCAGTCGAAGCTCACACTTTGTAAGGACCGCGGCTGAGTTTAGGCCTAATTCTGCTTGGCGATGTACTACTAAAAAACAATCCTCAACAGGTATAGTTCAGGATCGTTTAACATTGTACGTGCACCAAAAACAAATAGGATGATTACAGTTCCCGGGCGGCGGGGAATTACCGGTATTGTCTTATCCCTATGCCGGATCACACAGTTCTAGGAGCTGCACCTGGAAGACACAACCGGAAACATAATATGTCGAAACGTAATTCACAATGGCCGTGGAGTTCTACTGTTTTGGTGAATGCACAGTAAATTAATAAATTAGCAAAAAAAAAATAACAGAGCCATCAAATGCACCTTTCTGTGTTCGGAGAGAAATCCCATCTGAGAAGAAGACCGGTTGTTGCTGCGGAAAATGGATTCCGAACGTTTTACTTGCCGACGTTGTTCGTGCTGCTTGTTTAGTTCTTCCTAGATCGACTATTGTGTTTTAGCTCAACCCGACGAGGGAATTGTTTTAATCAACAGTATTCTGCGCAAGACCTAGTCATAGGCGTCGTCTCGCCCCTATCGCGGTGTATACGTTGGACGGTAAAACAAAATACCCTCCTTTTCACCTCTGTTTCTGAGCCGCGAGGACGAGCAGCGCTCTGTTCCAATCTCAAAATGATTTATGCAACCGATCCGTTTTGCGTCGCATGTCGCAAAAATCACAGTCTATAGAACGGTTTTCAAGACGACCAACGAATAGCGGTAGTCACTTGGCCAAGTGGCGCTGACGAGATGAACGTTTTCATCCTTTACGTGACCCCCCTACATGAGCATACCCCTTATATATCGCAAAGAGGTTTTCCATCACATGTAATTGCTCTTCGACTTGCACGCATTGCATGAGTAGTCGGGACCCCCCCCCCCCCCCCCCCCGACCCGTGAACGGTGTTTGCGCAAGCAAGTCGTTGCGGAGGCGTTGATCAATGTAGCTCACCAATAGGCGTACCGAATCGAGAAGTTGTCGATACTTTGTGGGCGTTGGAATTTACGTCCCCACGACTATTTGCTTGCTACCCACATTGTCCAGGATGGCGGCGGATGCTGTGGTTACCTTGCGACGCGTGGTACGATAATGGTAGCACACTACCGTTAAATTGTTTTTTGATGACCGGGCCCCCTAACCTAACAACATCGGAATGCTTATCTACTTTCGAAACATGGCTCTTCGGTATACGTGGGGTCATGTTATTTATTCATCGGGACCCCTTTCGATGATTTCTGACGTTAGTTTTCGGGCGAGAGGCGAAATGAGGAAAAACAAATGGCGCGCACCTCTGCGGTGGCATGCGTCTTGTGTGCTGTTCAGCATTCTTGCTGAGCTCGTACTATACAAGAGGAAGGATAGTGCCTTGCTGTTTTCACTGCCGCGCATGTGCCTCTCGACCGAGTGACTGAGATCAGCTGAAAATATACCAAGGGAATAATTTAATGAGGCCCCCACCCCTGTAGCACAAATCCCTCCTTGACTATGTGCGTTGCATATGGAGGGTGGTACGATACGGGCAGCACCTTTTCGCCACGGAACAATTACGACGACGGGACTGCCGCGTGCTTCGATAAGGGTATGCATACCGGCCTTTTTTTTTTTCCAAACAATTTCTGACTGTTCGGGCTTCTTAAGGGCACCGAGGAAGTATACGTACCCAATATCGTTGAAATATCAATTGTGATACTAAAGTCTCACGTACAGGCATGCCGTGTATACCTACAGAAGGCCATCCATTGCATTCGTATTTTTTAGTCTGATTTTGGGAGAGACAGGGAGCTTCCTGAACGAAAAAAGCTACACACGAACATTTCGGTGCATAGGCGGCGTCGGTACCTCGACAAGGCGTCCTACGATGAAGGTGTTACATTTAAGAGAAACAAAATTATGAACTGTCCAATGAAAAATTGAACTATCAACCGTGAGGGGAGTCCTGGTTCGAGAAAAAAAAATGTTTCGTATTACTTGGGGTTGCTTTTTTTTTACCAGGACTCCCCTCACGGTTGATAGTTCAATTTTTCATTTGACAGTTCACACGTCGGACTGATCACCGATACCCACACCCGAGATCTAATTAGACATTTCAAGCAAGAACCATTAAAAGCGTTTCTCTAGCTCATGATGACGAGTCGAAAAGTCTGCGTGCGACCCTCGTACGCCTCTCATGTGTTAGATGCGTGCTATTACCTATTCACTTTGCACAATATATCATAATGGCAGGTCATAATCTACCCCGGCATTGCTAACACGTCCTAGAACGCTAATTTTTACCCTGCAATTTTCCTTCTGCTTTGCTCTCGAGAATCTCGGCGCATCACCCAAACAGTGGATCTAGGCATTTGTTTTCGGAACTGCCCGACAACTCATCACATGGCCTAGTTTTCTTCAGTTTCAAAGACACTTGTAATAACCAGAAGATAGCGACGTCGGGCAGTTCCTCACCCGAGAAACGCACCATTCGTCGAAAACAAACTCGATAACGAACCTGACTCTCCTTCCCTGAGGTCACGAAGCACATGTGGATCCGTCTTGGCTTTCGAAAACTTCAGTCCACACGAAGCGCACACTGCAACGACATTTGCCACCACCTTCGCGAGCCGGTCGGTCATAATGCACAAGGTTGGGAGAGAAACGATCCCCTCATCGTCTGCATACAGCTATTCTTGAAAATCGGGCAGAAACGTGCAAACTGCACGCATCGAGTATCTACCGCACATCCCAATATACCCGATGTGTGCAGGCCGCCTCCTCCAATGGAGAAAGTAGTAAAGCGCTTTTCGGATATAAATTTCCATCCTGGTGGCGCTTCCGGGGCGTGTGTATCTTCAGCGAACTGCAGTAGTGGGGCATCTATATAAATTGGTCGCGTTCTTTGGCCACAAAAATGGCTTTTGAAGCCATGTTCAATCACGTGACATACAGGCTCCGACATGCGAGGAACTCGAATAATACGGGACACACCAACGGGTACGTGGCGTGTGTGCAGCTAGCAGCAGCAGAAGGAAGGCAAATGATATGTTTGGCGAGGGTTTATACGGACGGGGTGAGGTTCTCGACCGGAAAAAAAACATAAAGGGCAGACGTCCGGAAATCTCTCGTGGCTTTTGCCACAGAGTCTGCCTGCTGTCGCAAGATGAAAGTCAGACGTACCTCTAGCAATTCAAACCGCTGAACCCCTAGAACAATCTAGTCCCGAGGCGCACGTTGTGCAGGGCGCCAAACCGTCGGAGCCGGAGGACCCGGAGGGGCACTCTCCTGAACGAGCGTACAGAAGCGGAGGTGCAAATTGAAATCGTGAGTTTCCTTTTCACAGCTACATAGATATGGCTGAACGGAATTCACTATGGGGTGTGTGGAACGGTCTGTAGTTTTCGCAAAGGGGTTTGCGGTGGATAATGAGTCTCGGGTTGAAAACCCCCCACCAGTCGCAAACCATCGGCGACGAAACGGTTCTGGATATCCCTTCTCGAGTGTAGACTGTGTCCAAGAAAGGTTTCGTGACTCACCGTAGGCATCGATGACGATATCGCTATCGGTGTAGTTGGTTACCGTGGCGGTCAACCTTTCAGTCTCCTTTTCGAATTCGGAGATGGTGCCCCCCCGCGATCCACAGTAGATCACGCGCGGAACGGGCGGTGATGGTCCATGTAGTGCCAACGGCTACGGTGCTCCAGATCTCGTAGTCGCCAAGTACGACGTCGTCGGTGATCGAGAGCCCGTTCAGGGTCACGTAGGTTTCCGTGGAAGGATACTCGACGCCAAAGCTGCCATTACGACCGTCCGCCATCATGCCAACATCCTACAAAGATCGTGTGAAACACGCTTCCTTAAATATTGTGTGTATGTCGGCGTCGCTGGGTAAAATCGTGTATTCTTTCCTCTCTTCGAGCTATCTACAGCGTGGATTCATTGGTGTCTTGAGTTTGTATGCTGCACCAATCAGCTCAATTTTTTGCGTCGGACCAAGACTTATCATGCGCTTCAATGTGAACCACACAAAAGCGCTCAAACGCCGTCGGCGATCATGCCGACAATTTTCGCGGAGTATAGCAACGCACGAACGTTATTGGCTGCCCTGATGTAAACCCCCTGACATCTGATGTCAGAGAACCGTCAAAGAGGCAAGGACGGTGTAGATTTATTGGAATTTCGCACGCAGACTAGACGACCTTATCGCCTAATATATGGGCCGCAAGCGTTTTCAAATCAAACATTAATCCATTTTAGGTTCATTCACGCTTTGTTTATCTGTGAGACCCCGGGCGACACTACTGTATATATCCACATGCACAGTTTATTGCCATATTTGAGTCGAGGAAAACTTATACTTGCCCATTGCACAACACCACAGTTGGGTTCCGTAGCAGGTTTAGGCCGAGTCGGTTCAACGAGGGGAGGTGTCTTGGACACGTTTACCCAAACATAGTTGAAGTCGGTAGCCACTCGCCTAGAGGGTTTAAACACGGTATTCAATAATAAATCGACATCATATCACTCTCCCGACCGTAGCCCCAGTCTATGCGTTTCGGTAGTTTGAGATATAGCCAAGAAGAAACCTTTGAAGCGCAACGGAAGGACCCCGGCTGAGATCATCGAGAGGGCCGACCTTGATGCTGTCAAGGATATGGTTTGATCCGGAAAACCACTTGTGAAAAGCTGTGCTTAGAGTGTAGGAGGTTTCGCGAAAGATGGCATGACTACTCGATTTTCACTTTTCATTCAGTGTTGTCGTGGGTAGAGCGTTGGGAGGGTGATACGGAGAGCTCCTCAAGTCAGGGACTACGTTTCTATTTTGCGGGTACGACCTCTATTCTCATGGCCACATGCATTTGCGCACTCACGCCGAGCTGTCTCCGTCAAAACCCGTACACTTCGACTCCTCCAGGGCTCAACGACGTGGAGGGTGACCCCCTGGCTGCTGTCCTCCCAGGCAACCGTGACCTAGCGCAGAGCCTAGGTTGATCCGCTCGGGCGCTCTGTTGTTGTGCGTGTACGTACAGGGGGGGCATCGTCATGAAGATAATGGGAAGCTGGAACGAAATAGTGAGGTTACAACACGGTGGGTGAAACCTCTGTGGCGTAAGGTAGGAGGTGATATGATGAAGAGGGTTGACAGATGAAATGAAAGCATGGTACCAAGTTGAGTCTGCAGCTCCGCTATACGTTCAAGGTGGCTGTAGTTTCATTGGGCTGGGTTTGCGCAGTTGCATATTTAGAGACAAAGGTCAAACACCCTTGTTGCGGTGGTTTGTGTTTACTCTATTGTCGTGTCGACAAGGCCACCCGACTTCCGGCAGATACGCTCGAGCCTCGATATGATGCGGGAAACCACCACGACAGCGGTGGAAAGAGTGGAATGGCAATACGTTCACAGCATGTGTCTATTCCATCGTGCGGTCGACAAGGCCTCCCGTGTTGGCTAATAAGTTGCAGTCTTGACTGACAGGAGCCGTTCAGGACTTCGTTTGAACCACAATATCCCAAAATTATGAACATTCCCAGTTGAAACAAAACAGGAAAATCGGACATATAGTAGTACGTCAGACTCAAACACGTGTTGAACGTATCCATTCCCCAGTACATATTCTGACCTATACCATCGTTACCCGATTGTTGCTGAGACTGCAGTATACCTGCACCAGTGGATGGTATTCAGTGGACGCACGTATGTTTCGAAATACTGCAGCTGCTTCAAAACTTTCGTCGACGAAAACAAAACCCGTCTCACCTGAAGCTGAAACAGCCGGCGTCGGCGCCGGCGTCGCGACTGCCACCATCAGATGAATACACACAAACGCCGTCGAGGGTAGGGGGCACCTGTTAGAACGCGTCTCCCGTACATCACGCCATTGCTTGCTTTGATGTCGTCAAGCGATGATCTACATCGGTATTTGCCACAAAGTTAGAGCGTAAGCCGGAAGCACGATTCCACAAGCTAAAATTTTACGGGAGACAGTCAGTTACTCACACATCTACCTAAACAATGTCGGGCACGACCTCCTCGTAGTTGACACCACCGACAACAAGCCTACTACGATGCGTGTAGTAGATATCTCTTTTATCCCAAGTATTTCTGACTGACGTGAAGGCCATCGATTGAGGAATGTCCCCAGTATCGCATCTCCGTAGCACGATATATCTGTTACGGTTCAGGACCGTTTCAGGAGTTACGACGGCATGTATTTTTGTATCGGTAGGGGCCGCGTCATTTACGGCCCCCCCCCAATTTGTGGATGGTTTCCCTTTTGGACCAATCCATCTTGCCACTTGTGGTCTTTGCTCTCGACCTGTGGCATAAAGCAATCATTCTACCATCTACAGAACTGGGAGACCTACTCCCTAAGACCGGAAACCCTTCCCGTCCTTCGGGGGTACGTGAAGCGCACCTCTCGACTCGGTTGAGTCTTCAACAAACGTGAGATTGGTAGGATTATGGACCTAGTTGGTTGTGCATCGTGCCGGAATGGTGCGGTCCTCTGTTCAATCCTATACATACTGTAAACGGTAACCATTCAGGGTAGTGCCTCAGGGATAATCCCTGAATAGGTCGCATCACATAATCCTGACCCTAAATCCCGTGGCTTGTAGACTCACGAACCGCATCATGGTGTCCAATCCGAGACACGCGCTTGCACGTACTAGGAATCGTTCTACGCCACTCTGTCGGTGCTCGTCTTTTGTTGTTCCCACGAGACCCTCGGTCTTGCCCCTGAGTGCTGTAGTTTTTGTTGTGTTGTTTTGTTTTGTTTGTTTTCTTGTTGTTTGCTTCTTTGCCCGCGCGCGCCTGGTGTCTCACGCCACCTCTATTCTCCTGCTCTCGCGCGCAAGTGCCCTTGGCGCGAGCTGTAAGTTGACGATGCGATGGCATACTCCTTCTTCATGTAGCCACCCATGTCTGGGTTGCCTCCGCCGGGCAACCGTACTGTTCCCATACTGATGGCCATGCTGGTGTCCTGCAGGGGCACCGGACGGCTGAGTTTTTTTTTTTTTTTTTTTCTCTCCGGATAAATTTCGATTTTGGGTGGAAGGCACACCCAGGAGCACACGGGGCTCCTGGAGTGTGTCAATCTCTCCGCTCTCACGCCATCGCCCTCCAGTTCCGCTTGCTTTTCTTGTGCTTGCCTTGTGGCTCAGGTGGGAGTCCAAAAAGTTGCAGCACACTCGTTAGGCCCCCGCCCCCTCTTTCCACCGGCAGCGAGAAAAATGAATGAAAAGCAGAAGTCCGACGTGATGTGATGTGTGGTTTGCGCAGCGCGGCCGGGTGTGCTCACTTTAGTGACTCCCAGGCCGTTTTCGGTTGCCCCGTGCGCGTTGTGTCTGCTGCTGTCGCCGTGTACCCCACGCCGTTGTCATCGCTGTACGGGACTCTGGCTGCGGTGTTGTACGCACCGCGGTCAGCGATAATCCAGAGGCTAAACCATCCGTGGTGCTGTTCTGATGTACCATGCGGCTTGACTGAGCTGTTTGCTTGATCGTTTTGTGCGCCTGTCAAAGTGTTGTCATACACCATGTGCCCACGCGCGTTTTCCTGGACGAGTATACCTGGGGTGCCTTTATTTTTAATTCGCTTATTGACGTACACTGCTGTGCACCGTGTTTCCACTACTGTATCCGGCATGGTGTACCTACTGAAGTACTCGACGAAATCTTCGATCACATAGCTGTGACAGGGCTGCTGTTGGTGTTTTCTTTTTTTTTAGGGCCTGTTTGCGTGTGCTTTGCAATGTGGAATGTACCTGGTTTCCACCACTGCTGCCGTATCCGTCCTTGATTTCCGATCCCTCATGTGTTATTTTCGTGTTGTTTTTGCTTTTGTTTTGTTGTGTTGTGTTTTTGTTTTGTTTTTGGTTGTTGTTTTTGGTGCTTTATGTGACAGTATTACGAGTAAAATATACCACCTGTGAGTTCAACTAATTTTGTTAGTTTAATTGTATATCTGTGTACATTCGAATAGGGGTACATGAACAGCAGTTAGTGGCATCACTACTTTGAAGAAGTATAACGTATAGCTGGTACGGGTGGACAAAAATAGCACCTACCAGGGTAGGTCCTGTACACGTCACCGTTTTTGTTTGTTTGTTTGTTTGTTTTTTTTTTTTTTTGGCTCAATCAATGCTGAACTAACTGTGCCGACGTGTCGATGCCTGTCCTAGACAACTTGCTGGTACCTACTACAGTACTATCATCGGCCGCTGGTCACTTCCTGCCCCGCCGCCTCAAATACTTTACTGTGGTCTCTTCCGGGGGCAGCTCGTTCTGCTGCCACTACCGCTGTGCTGCGACAGGCGGCGTAGACACTCAGTTCTGAATTGAGTGGGAGGGGTCTGTGCCTGGTGGGGCCGTAGTTGTTGTCTCCCATGCGTGAGGGAGACGACAACCAGGTCCCTCTAGGTCTGTGCCTTTCCAGGTGGCGGTACCGATAATTAGATACCTGAATTGAGTGGGAGGGGTCTGCACCTGGTGGGGCCGTTGTTGTTGTCTCCCATGCGGGAGGGAGACGACAACCAGGTCCCTCTAGGTCTGTGCCTTTCCAGGTGGCGGTACCGATAATTAGATACCTGAATTGAGTGGGAGGGGTCTGCACCTGGTGGGGCCGTTGTTGTTGTCTCCCATGCGGGAGGGAGACGACAACCAGGTCCCTCTAGGTCTGTGCCTTTCCAGGTGGCGGCACCGATAATTAGATATCTGAATTGAGTGGGAGGGGTCTGTACCTGGTGGGGCCGTTGTTGTTGTCTCCCATGCGGGAGGGAGACGACAACCAGGTCCCTCTAGGTCTGTGCCTTTCCAGGTGGCGGCACCGATATTTAGAATATACATTTACCCCGATACGCTCAGTTTCCATCATTTTTACCACGCTTGTTCTCGCGCTGTGAGATGTCGTGACGGTTGTGCCCCGCTCGCGTAATACTAATTTAATATCTCCCTGTATGTTTTCCTTCCCTTTTATTTTGTTCTATGTTCTTCTTTTCTTGCTTCTCTTCCGATTTTTTTTTTTTTTTTTTTTTTTCTCTTCTCTTTCCTCTGCTATATATATATATATATATATATTTATATATGCATATTTTTTTATTTTTTTTTCCTTTGTCTGCTCTCCGTGTGTCCGGTTGGTTGTTGTTTGATCTTTTCTCTTCTTCTCCTAATCTTTGTTTCTTTTTTGTCCTTTCTTTGTTTTTATTTATTCATTTATTTTTCCGTCCAGGGATGTCTGCGCCCCACGGGCAGATCGGCCAGGGCGCAGACGGCCCAGGAGACCCGTTTCAGCGCGGGTACCGCTCCCGCGAGGGTCGCCGCAGCACCCGTTCTAGTTCAACGGACAGCTCCCGCAGCAGCTCTCAGCAGCAGCAGCAGCAGCAGCAGCAGCAGCAGCAGCAGCAGCAGCAGCAGCAGCAGCAGCAGCAGCAGCGACTCAGAAACTGACCGCCGCCGTGCGAAGAGTAGCCGCCGCCGCCACCGCCGCCGCCGTCTTGCCCGTTCGCTCCCGACTACGAGATCAGAGGCGCGGCTCCGGAAACGCGCTCGCCGGAGCTCCCGACATGCACGCCAACGCCGCACCGACCACGAGCAGGACGTACCAAGGGGAGGGGGAGACAGCAACCGGAACGGACACCGCCGCAGGCAAGGAGAGGCAGCCGCTGCGCTCAGGCCACGCATGCTTCCCACCGCTGTCACACAACAGCAGTCCTCCGAGCCCGGTATGCAGTTTGGTGTGGAGTCTAATCAGGCAGCGAAATTGGTCGAGAGAGTACGTAAGCGCATCGCAGGTACTCTCCCGTGTCCGGTATTTGGTGGCCCCACTGCCGGGACATTGTCGATTGCGAACTCTGCTGTCATACTGCAGCAGAAGGTACTGAGCACCCTACGCAACGTTGACTCCGGAGCCATGCGGCTTGAGCCTGACCAGTACATCGATGGTAGATGGGTCACAGTGGCCGACACACTGACACCCCGCCGTGTAGAGCTGCTGACTGATCTGACTCATGACTTCTTGTCGGTTAGCCACCAACTTGCTTCCGCCGAGTTTGTCTCCGTATATCTCATCACGGGGGAAGTCATTGAGAAGCAGCACAGTGAAGTCACCGCCACCGACTGGTTACGCCTTTTCGTTCGAGAACAGGCTTTGACAGGGGGTGCCGCCGAGTTCGCACAGGCGGCCTTGTCAGCTGTATCTCTCAAGTCAGCCGAAGCGTGGACCGCCGCCGCAGCTCGTGTTCTGCTGGCTTTCCGTGCCTCGCTCGCTAGTCCAGAGCGGCCGCATGCGACGGAGCAGTTGTTCTTCTGGCGTTTTATCACGCCGCTAGAGATGCAGACTCTGTACGATAGAGTCGTCGAAGTGCTCCTGCCGAACCCGTTAGACCGAATGGGCATTAGCGGGCTAATGCACGAGCGAGTCCACACGATCACTACTACCCTGCGCCCCATGCGTACAGAATGGCACAACCCCATGGGGGAACCCATGCAGCGTCGAGGAGAGGTAGCTGAAGGACTATTCCGGGAACTAATCGCGGTACTTTCTGCTCGCAACGCGTCGTACTTGGCCCCGCAAACCCCACGGAAGGTAGCCAAACATGCAGGGCCAGACAGGCTTTTCACCATGACAGAAGTAAGGCACATGTTCTCCTCACCCGCCGGCGCCCTCGCTGCCCTTAACGTGGCCTCCTCAGCCACTGCGGGAGTTGGTAACGCAGGAGGGAGTGCCGCCGCGGCCGGGCCGACTTACCGGCCAGCAAACCCTTTCGCCGCCCTAGCCCCTGCCCCTAGTCCGGTTTCGCAGCCTTCCACAGGTCCCGTCACGGTAGCTGCCTTCCAGAACCAGACAGCCACAGCACCGGGTCAACACGGGGTTCCCTTCGAGAAACCTCGCACGGCAGCCCCGGCCCAGCGCTCAGCTACCACACCGACCATGCCGACGAGCCCCGTCCCACGACCTCCGACCACGGCACCCCGGGGAGACATTCTCGACTACCTCCGGACGCAGAAGGTGTGCTTCGCGCACGCCTTCACTGGTAACTGCCGCCGCCCAGGCAGCTGCCAGTGGCAGCACGAGCCGTTCCCGGCAGCTCTGTACAAGGATACCGCTTCGACGCGTCGGTCCGGAAACTTCACCCCTCGCCGTCGCCTAGCTGCAATGACCGAGGTCCAGTACAACACGGCCGCCGAGCTAGGTCTGATTCTGGAAGGCTCAGGTGACGAGACGGAGCCTGCAGGCTTCGACAACTCCAATGACCAGCAAGAGCAGAGAGAGGGTACCTCCTGAAGGTGCGCCCCAGGTGACGCTAACCTGGGGAACGGACATCTTGCTGCCACAGCACGGGACAGGGTGAGAGACCAACTGTGGGTGCAAGGTCAGATCTGGCACCGTCATCGCCGACGACGCCCCTGGCCGGTAGAAATCTTACTAGACACGGGAGCTGGGGGAGGCAGTTATATCTCACTTGCGTTGTGGCGCGGCCTCCGCAAGCTCTTGCGACGTAGTTTGGATACGCGTAATGCTGGTGCTCTCGAGGCAGCGAACCCATCAAGTAGTGGGACCCCTCCCATGCGTATTTTGGGGTCTGTAGCTATCCCCGTGCTGTTAGAATCGGATTCTAGAGTGCGAAACGTGATGGTTCGCGTCGTCGAGGACCTCCCCTACGGTTTCATTTTTGGAGCAGATTTTTTCAGAGCCAACCGCAGTACTTTGGAGTTCAGTCCAGACAGAGGGTTTAGGCCTGTACCCTCGGCACCTTGGGTACCGTTTCGCACGTCTGTTGCCGACACCCCAAGCCCACAGAGTCCCTTCGGCACAACACGAGATCAGTTTTTTGCGCTAACTGCTACTCCCAAGCTCTCGCCGCCGCTGCACACACCTACCTCAGTCGCCTCACCCACTGTTCGCCCCAGTTATCATGACATCGCGTGGGAGGACGAGAGCACCTTGGAGTGGGAGGTTAGACAGGTCGCCGAGGCCACCGCCGTCGAGGGGTTTACCAACGTAGCAGTGGAAGCAGCAGCAGTAGGTCCCCAACCGCAGGACCCACAGCTGGTCCTGATGCTTCCCACCGAACGGTTTGATCTAGAAAAGGGAGCGTTGGTGGGGGTCGCTAGAGCGGCGCTGTGGTGGTTGCCGGGGTCCCCAGTATACGTCAAACTGGTGAACCGCAGTAAAGAGACAACAGTGGTAGAGGGTTGCCGTGTGATAGCTCGACTGGTAGCCCTCAACGTCCGCGACCCCGCACGATTCGAGTCTTTATTCGATGAGATGCCCTCCACCGCTGACCCGCCCCTCCCCCGGCAAGCCCCAGACCCGACGTGTGTTTCGAGTGAAGTCAGGACAGAACCAGTCCCCAAGGTACAGGCAACCGACGCCAACCTAGGAACACTGGGATCCCTGCAGAAACAACAACTCGTGGACGTGCTGGCAGGTTTCATCGAAGATGGCCTGTTCCCCATCGACCCCAAGCGAGTGCCGGCCTGCATCGATGGTGAGCTTGAGCTTCCTTTGATCAATGAGCTATGCACCCCTTTTGCGGCCAAACAACGACGTTTCTCCCCCGAAGAACGGCGCATGATTAGAGCAGAGATCCAGAAGTTGCTTGACCGAGGAATCATTCGTCCCTCAGTGTCACCGTGGGCAGCGCAGTGCCTATGTGTGCGGAAGAAAGACGGAACCCTCCGCTTGTGCATTGATTGGCGGGTACTTAACAAGCTCCTGGTTTCCGATAGTGGAGGTCTTGGCGATATGCAGACAATTTTCGACGGGTTGAAAGGCAAACGGTACTTCACTCAGCTGGACCTCGCTTCCGGTTTTCACCAAATCGAGATTGCAGAAAAAGATCGCTACAAAACCGCGTTCAGAGATGCAGATGGACTGCTGTATGAGTTCACTAGGGCTGGCTTTGGTTTGACAGTTCTGCCTTCAGCGTTCACACGGAGGGTGAAGTCCGCTTTGGGGTGTTTAGAAGGAGTGTTCAGCTGGCTCGACGACATTCTCATCGCGAGCGCCACCTGGGACGATCACTTAGCCACACTCGTTCTAGTCCTCAACCGTCTGTTAGCGGCGGGTCTGTCAGTTAATTTTGCCAAGTGTATTTTCGGCTCCTCCTCGCAAGAATTCCTTGGCATGATTATCGATAGTACCGGCCTACACCCCGCCCCGACCAAGTTGGAAGCCATTGCACGCATGCCGCGCCCCCAGACAGTCGAGGAACTCCGAACGTTCCTTGGTCTGACGGGCTACTTGCGGCAGTTTGTACCCAACTATAGTCTGACCGCCGCCCCCCTCACTAACATCCTACGCAATAAAGACTTCGCGTCTAAACGCGCACGCAAGAGTACCATCGCGTGGGATTTAGAGGAGGAGCAAGCGTTCCAGTCTTTGCGCTCCACTCTAGCCTCGCCTACGGTACTCGCATTCCCCGATCTCGACAACACGTTCGAACTACACACCGATGCTAGCACAATAGGTGCGGGAGCAGTTCTTATGCAGACCATCGACGGTACGCCTCGCGTGATTGCCTTCGCTAGTCACAGATTCTCGCGTACAGATGCCCGTAGAGGCCCCACCGAACGAGAATGCATGGGAGTGCTGTGGGCTGTGGATCATTTTCGACCCTATTTAGCGGGTAGGCAGTTTACGGTAGTGACCGATTGCTCCGCTATAACCTGGCTGTTTCGAAGTCGCGAGTTGTGCCCCAAACTACACAGATGGGCACTAAGACTGACGGAATATGATATGGTGCTGGTATGGCGAGCGGGAGTACAGCACGTCCTACCGGATGCCCTGTCGCGGCTGCCGCACTCACAGACTCCTCAAGCCGATGTTGATGACTCCTTTCCCGACGATCTTACGTCGAAAGAACCATCCGAGTTCGTAGGACCCCGGGGACCGAGCCTTGATGGAGTTAGGTTAGCGGACGTAGAGGCAGTAGGTGTAGATGGAACAGACGGGGGGGATTGCCCTTCCTATCCACCGTCAGAACCGTCCACTCATGCTACTAATGACGCTCGCCTCCTTGCCCTACAAGCCCTGCCCTTTGCCACGTGTGCCGCACTAGAGACAGACCCCGGTACGCGGCGCCGCAGTAGCAGGACGCGTACGCCTTCCGTACGGCTACGTCCCCTCAACGACATCCAGCTGCCGCCCATCGAGCAGTTGGTGGATCAGGAGCACGATCACTCCAACACGGCTACACCGATCGAGTCGACTCCGTCTTCACCACCGCCCACGACGGCCCCCACGTGTCGGGTTCACGCTGGCCGTGACGACCTTGGAGAGGTGCTTTCAGCAGGGGGGGAGGTACCGCGTTCGTCAGAAACCCGCCACATCACGGAAGCATCGGCCATCCACCGGGCGGCTCAAGTACTCACTAATCCCGAATCCTTGGCGCGAAGGCAACGAGCCGATTCCCATCTGGGCCAGGTTCGTGAGAGTTTGTGTGTGGTAGTAATGGCGCAGGCGCGGGTGGAGTTGACACTACCGGGTACGGTTTAGATGACGACGATGTAATCCGGTACGCCGACGAAAGGGGTAGGAAACTGCCAGCCATCCCTGAATCCATGGTAGCGGACGTACTCGCTTTGGTACACACGCTGCACGGACACGCAGGAGTAGGAGCTACTTTAGCTCTGGTACGCGATCACTTTCACTGGCCCTCGGTCACCCGCGACACGAGACAATACGTGTTATCGTGCGGGTGTCGAAGACGCAAGAGACCGAACAGCAGACGTCTCGCGATGTTGCCCGGGCGCCCGCTAGAGCCTTGGGATGAACTGCAGATCGACATCTTGAAGTTGGACACGCCTTCTCTTTCCGGCAATAAATATGTCCTACTGGTAGTGGACCGAGCCTCCAAGTTTCCCTTCGGTTTTCCTCTAGCAACCAAGCAGGCAGTAGGCGTGGCACGGATCCTTACCGAGCTATGTTTGACCTTCGGCGTACCTCGGGTGATTCGGTGTGACGGTGGCAAAGAGTTTGGAGCGGAAGTAGTGACACACTTGTGCCGTTGGCTACATGCAGAAATAGTGTTCGGACCGGCCGACCATCCACGGGGTCAAGGGGCCGTCGAGAGGTTAGGAGGTTGGCTTCAAGAGCTGTTGGCAGAGCTATGTAGATCATGGCCCGAGAGATGGGACGAGTACGTGTCCCCAGCAATCTGGATCAAACGCACTTTGCCAGACGTTTCCCTGCCCTCTCACATGACCCCTTTCGAGCTGCTTTTCGGTCGCAAACCCCGCACGTCGTTAGACTCCCTGGTGCCCCTATCAGAAGAGACAGGACAAAGCGGTGGTCTTGACAACTTCGTGGAGCGCCGCAAGCAGAACCTCCGAGAAGTCCGCATTGCGCTCGAGAAACGTCACAATCAGAGGGTAACCGCACGGGCCCACGCCAACGCTACTATCGCGAGACCCTCCGCCGGAGTCCTGGTCGAGAAGGGAAGCCTCGTGTTGGTGCGCGAGTCCGAGAGCAGCAGACATCGCGACAACCGAGGGAGGAAGCTCCAGCACGACCACTACACAGGCCCTTGGAGAGTCACAGAAGTAGTGCGGGCAGGCATAAGCGTACAAGTAACGATGCGAGGTAGAAAACAGCGCACCCGAACTGTGTCCGTGGCAGATGTCAAGCCATTCCACGTCCGACCCCTAACTCTGAGACACTCCCTAGCCGACGAGTTCGCACAGTATGCTTGGGGCCCCGATTTCAAGATGCCGTCGCATGGTATAGACTCTGCGACGTTCGACTCCATCGTAAGCTGCCGTGGGAGTATTTCCCCCTCGGGCACGGCTAGGTGGGAATACAAAGGAAAGTCGAGGGAGGGGAGTAGAGTCGGGCTGGTTGACCGAAAGTGAGATGCTAAAAAGCTTCACCCCTCTGCAGTTGGATGGCTTTATTGCACTCTGGCATTTGTACAACCAACAGTCTACTAGCGACACAGCCCCTGTCTCAGTCAAACCTCGTGCGCCCCTCTCTCGACGTGAAGCCTTGACCCGATTCCCAATAGGTTTCACTATCTGGAAGGATTTTGGTGGCGGCCTCCGACTACAGGGCCAGGTGTACGATTACAGAGACCGATACTGGCGAGTACGCTACAGCGACCAGAACTGGGAAGAGCTGACTCGCCGCGAGATGGAGCAGTTGAAGAGCTGAAGCGGTTCCGAGCATGAAGCCAGTATACCGCTCTCTCCCCTTACCGTGCGTCGTTCCCTCTCGGCCTCGCTGTGCCACTCTCTCGTTTCGACGCCGTGCGATTCCCTCTCCCCAGCGTTCTACCCGTCCGCCGCTCGCTCGCTCCGAAGCCGTGTACATGTTCTGCTCTCTCGCTCCGACGCCTTGATCGTAACACCCAGAGAGCAGAACTTGGAAGGAGCCGCCTAGCCACCATAGGGAGCCGATGCAAATTTGGAGCGATACTGAGCGTTTGCCGAGGAGACGAAGAACTTCTGCTTTTACCCTTCGTGGTTTCGTGTTTTTGTATGAAAGGGTTGGGATCGTCTAGCGAGGGATCCGGGGGTTTATACGCGAGGGGTGTGGGATGTATGTTATGACGACGAGAGTGTTTTTTTTTTTGTGATGGGTTTGCTTGGAGGCGTATCTCTGCTTCTGTGCCAATGATAGGCGTTTTGTGTGAGTAATTTAATGGTTCGGTAACAGCCAGTCGTTCTGGCGTGAATCAGTTAGGTACTTTTGTGTGGGGGTTTTACTCTTCTGTGGCTCGTAGTAGGCAGATCGGTGTCTATGATTCGACCTCCACGAGTATTTGCATTCGATTTGGGGGGACCCAAATCGCACGGGTTTTTGACTGTTGACCTGTTGGGAGCACGCATACCTGGCGATTTGAGCCTAGCTAGGCGTGAGTGTACTGCGCCTATTTATAGTGGAAAAGGTGTAGTAGGGAGACTATTAACCATGGAATATTAGTCAGGCGGCCAAACTCGCAGTGAAAACGCAGGGGTGAGGGTTTTTATCGGGGATTTCCCTCTGATGGCCCTTGCGTTTTCGGTTTGTTTTCGCCTATCCCCGAGGCTATTATTTTTGTGTAGAGCCTTGCGGTTCCTCGCCCTTGGTTATGGTCATAGATTGCTATAGCATATTGCTCCTTTATTCGCATTATGCTAGGGGGGATGTTACGGTTCAGGACCGTTTCAGGAGTTACGACGGCATGCATTTTTGTATCGGTAGGGGCCGCGTCATTTACGGCCCCCCCCCCCAATTTGTGGATGGTTTCCCTTTTGGACCAATCCATCTTGCCACTTGTGGTCTTTGCTCTCGACCTGTGGCATAAAGCAATCATTCTACCATCTACAGAACTGGGAGACCTACTCCCTAGGACCGGAAACCCTTCCCGTCCTTCGGGGGTACGTGAAGCGCACCTCTCGACTCGGTTGAGTCTTCAACAAACGTGAGATTGGTAGGATTATGGACCTAGTTGGTTGTGCATCGTGCCGGAATGGTGCGGTCCTCTGTTCAATCCTATACATACTGTAAACGGTAACCATTCAGGGTAGTGCCTCAGGGATAATCCCTGAATAGGTCGCATCACATAATCCTGACCCTAAATCCCGTGGCTTGTAGACTCACGAACCGCATCATATCTTTTCCCCCCGAAAACTTAGACCATGAGATTATCCCATCAGGACAAATCAACGAGATAGCATTTTTTTGGGATGAGGTATCGAGCTCCACACGAGACTTATTAAAAATGGCGGTGTGACTCTACCCACGGTAGGGGTTGCACTACCAGGTATAGCGGCAGCTGTTTATGGTACGAGTAGCACAGCCAGGGTCTCCCTGCTGGTCCGCGTGGTACCTTGGTACCCCGTCTGCCGCCTCCGTCCAGCTTTCGTCAACTATGCCCGGCCCCTCGGCGTCGGACAATACGAAACAAGCAAAGCAGGCTCGTCATCCACCCACGCCACACGACGACTCCTTCAATAAGGCTTACCAATCGGAGGATTGAAGAGAAAGAAATAAAATTAAAATCACATATACGTAGGGTCAGCGCAGAAAGAAGAAAATTACTGCTGTACTTTAAAGTAAGCGCAATTCAAGACGTATATACTGCTGTACGTATATTTTCGTATCTTAGTTTATCGTTCCCACCCTGTCACCCGAATACACATCCCTGTACACGAAGATACGACACGAGTACCGGCCCGAATTTCGTATGCATTTTCATTTTGCATTCCATGGCCACGGACATGATGACAATAGTCTCTAAAATTTCTGATTTGTGACATGTTTTCTGTTGTTGATTGTTTGCTCGCAACATCGGTTACTACTGCTGTACAACGAACGATAATATCAGCAGTACAACAGAAGATTTCTGAATACCTGGTAGTTTGTTTGTTTTTTGGATACCTGGGTCATAAAAGTTCCGAAATTTCAGACGAAAAGCTTAACGAAAGGGACCTAGGTTTGCACAAAAAGCAGGAATTCTGTACGTCTTGTATGTGATCATGTGAACATACGTCATAGTCTACGTGCTGTACACTTTTATATTTCAGGCGGAATCCAACCCTATCCCTTTAGAAGTGACCATATCTTCTTAGACCGGAAGGTGCGAGATGCCCCACTGGGGTGCATCACATATATTTACCCCCTTATCAAGGGCGCTAACAACATCGAACGTCGAAGTTTTGCGTTGTTCTTCACACGGGTCCGTCCCTTGTACCCGTCGTTATTCAGCACACTCAAAACATACTTTGGCTGACGTTTATTCCAGCCGCCTTGCATCGCTTGTAGTATAGATCAACACAACGAGTCAATGGAACGGAATTCTTTACCTTGTTGATGCGGTCATTTCGACAACTCTTCGTATGGGCGAACTGTTCGTCGCATTGAACGACGTACGGCATGAAAACAAACAATATGGAGCTTGCTGTATAGATACAACTATAATTACGATTTTTGAGGTCGTTGTCACTTGCTACCTATTTGGCAGACAGACCGACTGATAGACAGCTCTTCGCAAACAGCCCTTCTTCTTTGAAACAGCCGAACAGCCAAACAACCTTTCTTCCTTCTTCTTCGCCAAACAGCCAAACAACCTTTCTTCTTTCTTCTTCCGCAAACCGCCAACCAATAGACAGCTCTTCGCACGGCGCCTAAAAGAGGCGTCTCGCCTTCGACGAACGGCATAGATAGGTGCAGCTGTCGGCGGCCAAGCTGCTGCTGTCGGTGGCGAACCTGCTGGTGCTGCAACCCCCGCCTCTCCCTTCTCCACGCCCCCTAAGCTCACCTCCCCCTCGTCGAGAGGCGCGTGGCCCTCGCCCTCTGGCAAGAGAGCGGCAACGACAAAGACCGACCTGGTGCCGGCTGTTGTTTGCGACCAGTACACGGACCAGCACTTGGTCAAGAACTCCGCGCCTGGTGGCAAAAACGTGGCCTTCGCCACCTGCAAGGATCTCACGAGCGTGGTGGCGGGATCATCCTGACAGGGCAACCGACTGCGAGTTCTGTGCTCGCCCGATCGAGGAAGGGACTGTCTCGTACTCCCTCGAGACTGCTGACAGTGGTGAGTGTCTTATGTCTATACTGCATGCTGTATGTTGCCAGTACGTTTTTTTGGGGTTTTCAATTTTGCCTTTTTGCATACAAACTTACGTCAAAGCGTTTTTTTTTTTTTTTACTCATCCATGCTCGTTCTTTCCCCTTCGTGCGTCGCGTCGGCTCCTCTTACACACGGTGCACGCGAACGCGCACATGCACAACTGTTTGCGGGACGTGAACGAAGGAACGGAGGATTCAGCTGTCGCCGTCACCGCTGCACCGAAGGACGTGAGTGCTGCTGCTACTGTGGTGCATTTTCGGTGCATGCACACGATTTCTGTGTGTACATGTTTGGGTGACCCCACATGCTCATTTTGCTCGTTTTCGGCTGCCGCTGCTGCTGCTGCTGCTGCTGTCAGCGCCACGCCATGAGTGCTGCTGCTGCTGTGCACCTGCTTCTCCTGTGCACTCGCTGCTGCTGTAGTGCTGCTGCGTTGTTGCCGTGCTGTGCACCTGCTGCTCCTTTGCATTTGCTGCTGCTGTATGTGGTGCTGCTGCGTTGTTGCCGTGCATCATGCTGGAAGCGTAAATATATTTTCGGATCGTCAATCCCGTAGGTTTTGCGATGGCGGCATACCAGGGTACATGCTTTTTTTCTTCCTTATTTTCATATCGCTGCTATGCTGCTGCTGCTGCTGCCAACGCTGCTGCCAACGCTGCTGCCAACGCTGCGGCGATTCGTTGCAGATTCTGCTGCTGCTAATGGTGTAGCTGCTTCTGCTGCTGCTGCTGCTAATGCTGCCGCAATATCCACTGAATGTTCGTATGTACTCGGATTACTGTTTTTCTTGGTCGTTTTTGTACCCAAATGGTTACTTTTGATACGTGAAAAAATATTTTTGTCGTTTTGCTCCTGCATTTTGCGTACGTACTGCAATTTCTCGTTTTTGGCTTGGTTATTTTCATATATATCGTTGCTATGCTGCTGCTGTGGTGCTGCTGCGTTGTTGCCGTACATCATGCTGCACTTGTGTGTGTACATATTTCGGTATCGTCAATGAAATTCCGTAGGTTTTGCGATTGCGGCATACCAGGGTACATACTTTTTTTCTTCCTTATTTTCATATCGTTGCCATGCCGCTGCTGCCTATGCGGATTATTGTTTTTATTGGCCATTTTTGTACCCAAATGGTTTTTTTAAAACGTAAAAAAAATATTTTGGTCGTTTTGCTCCTGCATTTTGCGTACGTACTACTTTTTCTCGTATTTCATATTTTTGCTATGCTGCTGCTGCGTTGTTGCCGTACAGCATGCGGAGGTGGGTCTATAGTGAGGTACCAAAAATACATTTCGGACGGCCTCGGGGTACGTACTTTTTTTCTCCCTTCTTTTCATATCGTTGCTAGCAGCTGTGGCGATCCGTTGCTGCTTCTGCTGCTGCTGCTGCTCTGCTTTTAGAGCTGCCGCAATATTCACTGAATGTTTGTATGTACTCGGATAATTGTGTTTCCTGGTCGTTTTGTGGCGCTGCTGCGTTGTTGCCGTACATCATGCTGGACATGATTTGTGTGTCTATTATTACACTTAAACTTGTGCGTGTGTACATATTTCTGTATCGTCAATGATTTTTTTTGTGGTGCTGCTGCGTTGTTGCCGTACATCATGCTGGACGTGATTTGTGTGTGTACTGTACTACACTTGTGTGTGCACATATTTCTGTATCGTCAATGAAATTACGTACTTGCTGCTTGTGCTGCTGCTGCTGCCGTCGTATAGCAAGCGATTACGTACTGCTGTTGTGCCGCTGTAGAGTAGCAGCACAAATAATAAACTCTGCCCCCCCCCCCCGCCGTTCCCTGCACGCCACTCCCGCCCCGCGCACCCTATATGTTTACTTCGACCAGGTCCGTGGCAAGTGCTACAACTGCCGCCTGACGGTCTCCACCATCAAAGACGGAGACATCATCATCAAGCGCAAAAAGACTCCCTTCCATTTCGCCTGCTCCAGGGCTTCGCGGAATTCCGAAGCAGTACGCCAAGCAGATTGTCGCCATCCAGGACGAACGAAAGGAAACAAATTGTTTCCCACATTTCCCAAAATCACGATTATTTCTTCCTACACACATCCAACGGGTTCAACAGCGAACAGATCCACACTCTGGGCCTCCCGCCTCGTTACTACATACATCCTGGAAGACTATTTACATATCATGTCTCATCCAAACTCCTATGCTGGGTACATCGAAATCGCGGCCGCCCAGCAACTATACAACATTTCCATAACCGTTGTCGTTGCCGGCACTGCTGCTTTCTCTCCTGTCCCAAACCTTCCTTTAAACAACAGCCTGTATGTTGTATATCATCCACATGCCAAGCACTACTCCACTCTCTCCCCACACTGATGAAAGATGTTATTCTTATTATTATTACGGGGGTCCATAGTTAACAGGACCAAAATTAGTTAGTAAAAATAGTCAAATATCTAGGTTTTTATGTGCACCATAGGTCCTGTTAACTATGGACCCCCGTAATAGACGAATGTCATTCTTAGGGCCACTCCTAACGAACAAAAAAAATCACGATTCATGACGCCAATCTTTTTAGCTTTTCCCTAAAAAAAACAAAATCACGATTCGTGACATTTGTCGTGTCTCAAAATACGCCTGATCAAGGCACTACGCAACCCACGTGCACCAACGGTATCCGATGGTCGGCATAGGGGCATGGCAGACTTTGCTTCGTACGCCGCTTGTGGGCAACGGGCGGCTTTCCAAAGACACCGCTGGGCGCGGGCTAACGAGGAGGTTGTGGCCTCGAAATTTCCAGGAGGAGGAGCCACTGCTGGAAGACAAACGCGGAAATGACCTGGGGATGTCACAGGCCAGGCCGGGCCGACGGCCTGCGAGATGGAATCTCGCGAAACGAGCTTGGCCGACGGCCGGTGAAGTTGGAATCTCGCAGGCTGGGTCAGGCTTCGGCCCGCAATTCGAATATGTCACGGGCTGGGCCAGGTGCGGACGGCCCATCCCGGCCTGGCCGTGCCCCACTCTCGAGAGTTTGCTCCACCCCCCATAAAACGTTGGGTTTGAAATATCAGAACTTTAACTATTTGAAAATATCACGAAACGCGACGTATTTCGGCTTTTTTCGTTAGAACTGAAATGTCACGGATCGTGATCTTTTGGCATGCCTAAAAATCACGAATCGTGATTTTTTTCGGTTCGTTAGGAACGGCCCTTACTCTTGCGTCACCCGACCTTACGTTTCACATTACATTCATAAATAAACGCTATCATTACATCCTTCACCGTTTCTTACACAAATACATTTAGTTTGGTTGGCTTTGGGGTATGTCGCCAATTAATTGCAGTTATATGTACACGAAACGACGGAATACCCACTCCGAAGGAAAGCCTTGTATATATATATATATAAAACCAAGATCGTTACCGGTATGAACCGATGCTACCCCAAGTAATACAAAAAAATCCACACATCATCGTGAACGACAACTCGAACGCCCACGAACGAACGTGTTCACCAACATGTTGCCCGTGTCCCGCGGTTATGCCGATGCATGATAATCAACCGAATCAGCGTATTTCGCTTTACATTGACCGAAGGTGGACACTGGCGCATCTCCTTGGAACCTGTTTGTGACACGCTGTACTAGATACTGGTTTGGGGATATCTGACGATTTCATATTATATATATTCCGGGGTATCGTGTCATGTGTCTGTTAATGGGCAATATTGGATATGCCTGGGTCTTCAGGAATGTGGGCATGGCTCGCCTTCATAGGCAGTCGTGATGTTAAGCTAGGACCCGAGGTTTGATGCTGAGAAACGCACCGTATATATGTGAGGGTAGAGAGAAAC
The DNA here is from genome assembly GCA_031763025.1 of Macrocystis pyrifera. Taxonomy (NCBI): domain Eukaryota; class Phaeophyceae; order Laminariales; family Laminariaceae; genus Macrocystis; species Macrocystis pyrifera. The sequence goes on along the minus strand of JASSKH010000002.1, from coordinate 8,840,696 downwards.
GAAACCGGCATGTATGTGTTATCCTATTGTGCTTCGCGTGGCGGGACCCCTGACGCCAACGTAAAGTATCGCCTGGTTCGTGCGCATGTATGGAGTCTTTGACAATCAGGTAATGCTGCTGTGCTTTTGTTGGTGTGTTCTGGTGGACCAGGTGGTGAAATATTCATGTCTACCGTCTATCGCTCTTCCTCGCCTATCATGATGGTGTATATGGCGCGTGCGACAGTTATACGTACACAAACAGAATCATCTCGTACGTAACGGTTGTGAAGCACATCAAGAAAATGGGATGATGGCAGAGAGCATAAAAAAGAAAGAGGCCAACACAACAACAAAAAAATATATAAATAAACTTGTACAGTAGTAATAGTGCCAAAAGTACGCGATACCAGGTACCAGGCATGTGCCAGGCATGTTGTAGTTGACAATTTCAACCCGAAAAAAGTGTTTTATGTAAGAGTGTCCTCAGCGAAGACGCTACGTGCTCAAAACATCTTACAGGGTATATATTGGCCTATGCTCAAAGTTGACATCACGATAAGCCGCGAGCCTTCTTCGCCGAAAAAGGATATCTAAATAAGCTGTCGAGTTCTGTATCTCTGTGCTTGTCCTCCTTTTGAGTACCTGCGAGGCACAATACAACAAGCAAGGGGGAACACAAGGAAGTACATGAGAAAGAACCACCACGAAGAACACAGATAAAACTGACCGACCACCAAAAAAGCCAGGTCGGACGTGTTTAGGATAGTACGGAGGATAAGAAGAACGAACGGTTAACATAAAAGAGAAAAGGAAAGAAAATATAAAAACGACAGGTCATATTTAAAACGCCTCGGAGGTTTGCGGTAGCAATAGCCAGGACAGGTTATACCTATATACTACGTGCAGAGTTGTCAGCATGGCACATCGCTACCCTGTCGGCGGCCTCCTTCATGCTCTCGTCAAACATGGTTTCCTTATGACTGTGCCCCCTTCCCCCCTTCAAATCTATATTATTACCGACAAGGGGTGCATGGCGGTGTCTGCCGTATGTGACACGTAGTATATCACCCTTCTGTTACATATTACCCCATCACATCAAGTCACCCCCGGTGATTAAAAATTATAAAACTGAAATAAAAAGGCAAGTGGATTATCACCGGAGTGCGTTTATACCATCAGCCTGGGCCCATACGTATTTCCGAAAAACATAAAACAGAAATCACCCTTGTGGGGGCATATCTCATTGTGCTGTAGTACCGATATCTTCCCGTAGTGCACGAGAATAACAGTGGCAACATCGAATATACGCACAGGGGTTGTGCACGTGCGGTCCACTTTTGTGGCCAGAAGGCCGCTGTGGCATCGGAGAAGCCAGCTGTCCCGACCCGGTCTGCTGGAGCATCTCTAGTCACGAGCGCGACCACGATTGCTTCGTTCTTGGTCCGTCCGCGCACCACCTCTGCCGCACCTCCACCCCAAGCTCTGGCAACAGCACTACACGAACCAGCCACGGAAAAGCGCGGCACGCAGGCTACAGAAGCATATGCTGCGCCTGCCACAATGTCTGCGGTCCCGGCTGAGCTCGTCGCGTCATGAGCTCCAGCGCAAGCAGCGCCAGACCCCCCACTCAACCCCCCTGTCACCACCCCCCAGCGGCACAGACGGGTGTGCCGCGTGTACCTAATAGTACCCATCGTACTCCCATCACCCACCGACGTTATCGCGCCCCGCCAGAAATCACCTCCCGAAGGTAAAAGTCGCTGAACCCGAAGATAGCATGGGCATTACCACCGGGGTCTGTTAGACACCAGCATCCCACGAAAGGACACCACCTCGGGTGTCTAAAATTGCGAAATGCAATTTATCAGTGCCTTGGGGTGATATCGTATCATACCGCGATACGGTACTTAACTCCGCCTCATTTGTTCCTTTCTATCCCGAACGTTTCGGCTTCTTTCGGGGCTTCCCTTTACTGCAGGTCCGTCTTCCCTGTTGCAACGGTTCAAACCACGGCATCATCCCCAACACAAACAGGGAGTGTTCCGCGGACTCCTCGGTGGCTCGAAGCACCTTGAGGTCTCGCACCAGGAAGTACCTGCGACTGAGGTTTTTGTACAGTCCTCCCGGTTTCCGGTTTTCTCCACCAGTAATCGTCGCAAACACCACCCAACTCGGTAATGCGTAGTTCTCGACTACATATTTCCAAGAGCACATTGATGTTTTGCATTGGCAACCTTTCTGCTGTCGAACTACTGCAAGCAGCAGAATAGCGCCCAAAACCTGTCGCACCTCTGTGTGCGATAACCAGCATCTTTACATTGCCAGTAGTAACATATCCGTACCAGGTACCCGATCTATGTATGTATGTATACCCGATACCTGGCAGCAAGTGCGGTACACTGTACGTACATGGTGCACCTGGTAGGTTACCGGATCTGATTGTTTCGGCCAGAGCTGCAGCAATGTAGCTCTACACGACCCGTACCAAACGTAAGAACAGTACAGCGGAACGACAGCATTGATCTAAGGCATAGAGAGTGTCAGGAAAGTCTCGTGCGACATCTGGGAGCAAAACATAGACCTGAGAGAGAGAGAGTTGCGTGCCACTTCGACTACCACCACAGCCATCCTCACCAGCTGCTGCAAGGTGGTGGTCGTGGCGATGGCGAAATATATTATTGTATGGTTAGGACCAGGCAGGTATGGTTGCAGCTCATGAGCACTGCTTTTCCGGCGGGGTTGAGCAGAGCATGGACAGACCGCTGATCCTCCAAGCAAGCACCACAACCGCCACCAGCAGCACACAGACCAGTTTATCTGTCTGGAATAAAACTCGTTAGGTCAGGTTGCAACGCGTTTTTTCTGTACAGTAGTCGGTTAGCAACGCCAGCTCATGGCAGTTCGACGAGTAGACTCGAACCAGGCTAGTGACGGAAGCCCAATCAGTCCGTCTCCGGGTGAGGTGGCACCGCGCGACCACGATCTACACGCCGCATTCTACAGGCATTCCTTCAGGCAAGGCAACACAATACGTTGGACATTCAACTTCTCCGGAAACCGAATAACTTTCAGCTCCCACTGCTAACTAGGTTTATTGCCGACTAAAAGATCATCGTTACCTCCGGGCGTAGTTTTTCGAAGTTTTGAATATCAAGAAACGCAAATTAATACTATTCCCATCCTTTGTGCATTCTCGACCCGTTATCCAAAGTATTATTGCAGATGACATCTTGTGCTGTAATAGCTGATTTGCCAAAACACGTTTTACGAGAATGTTGTTTTGCTCACGAACCGTCGCTTTGTTTACGTGGGACAAAGTGTAAATTTCGACGGCAACTTCTACTGGGTTCGACGCTGAGATTTACATGACGTTTAAAAAGTTGTCCACGATGTAGTTGGGAGGGAACAGAAGATTTATTGTCGAGACCGAAGACCGGCCTGGACTGGCGTTTCAAGTAATTGCTACTGATGCAGCAGTCTTCTACTACATCACTGCACCTCAACACGTACTTGAAAACGTCTCCACATCTACACTCTCCGCATTGTTCGCGGATTCCTGCGGCAAGGTACTCGGTCACGGATATAGTTGACTCGAGTCGGTTGAACATCAGTAAGGAACATCAACGAAAAATATGGGTAGCTACCGCCTAGAGGACGATCGAATGTAGGCATTTTTATGTTTTTTTCCACGCAATCATAACCTCGGGAGCCGTTGAACCTGAAGTCGGAGTAACACGGGCCTATTGGGCCAAACAACGTGCCTACCCTGGACACATCTCACCGTATTTCTCCACTGTTCATGTCTACTTTTTGCGAGTCTCCAGCTTCAAACGATCGTGTAAAACATTTGCTCCACACCCACCGTAACCGTGTTCGAGAAGGAGACCTCACTCAATTCGGATCGGTGACCCGCAGTTGCACGTGACGCCTCCAGTTTGATCCTCAGTGCGTTCCCACAGCCCTCGTCGATCTCGTTCAAGGCAAATGCACTGATGAACTCTTGGTTGCCCTCCCGGACATCCGCGGAATCCATCACCACGAAGCTGAGGGCACCTTTATTGTAGCTGACGGGAATGTCGGCAATCGTGGCAGTGAAGATATCGGAATTGAAGTTGATCTCACCCTGACCACGCAGAAAGTCGCTATCCGAGCCCACGCGGTGCAGATAGTAGAACACCACGGTGGAGGAGCCGAGGGTCCTTATGTCTTCAATGTGAACGTTTCCCGACATTGAGATCGTCTCCCGATTTTTCTACGCCAGTGACGAACAGTTCCCGGAAGCTAGCTCCGTGGTCGAGGTCGACAAGCCCAGGGCTGGCCCACCCCCCCACCCTAGCGAGGTCCAACGGGTCTCCAAATCCGAGCGAAGTGCAGAGATCCGAACGCTTGAAAAGCGCAATCGTTCTTTGTCGACCAGAAAACTACAGTAGTACAGGGTATACGTAGTTGAGTACGGTCACAGTGTGGTCTCGAAGGGATATCATGGCGCCGACCGAGGGTATTCGACGAAATACAAAGCTTTCTCTCACTCTAGGGGTTGAAATCCCGACGGGAGGGGGAGGGAGGAGGAGGGAGGAGGGGGAGGGGTTTGTAAACCGTTATTCGGTTAAACTTGTATTAAAATCCCACCCCACAGACTTTATGTCATTACACTAAGGCCAGATACATTGCGTTTTTTGAGTGGCGCCTACTACCATTGAGGTAGTTCAACTACACTTGTAATGGACTATTACGGGGGTCCATAGTTAACGGGACCAAATTTTGTTAGCAAAAATTGGCAAATGTACAGGCTTTCATGTACATCATAGGTCCTGTTAACTATGGACCCCCGTAATAGTCTGATCGTCTAAGGAGCTCTCAGTAGCATCCGAACACGGCAAAAAACCCCCACATAATCATTACTCCCAAGTTCTAACACTACGTACGAAATGGGTGGCATCTCGACGAATGCTGGATAGCTTCCCGGCGAGGAAAACGCGTCAATCAGAAACTTTGATGCCAAGGAATACTACTTCTACCGTAGAATGACACGCGTGATACGATCCAGGCAACACATTTACGCTCCTTCCTTTTTCTGAAAAACGGGGTTCCTTAACCCAAAGTATTCATGATGCTAATCTTGTCACGAAAAACGACCAAATTGTATACATGGCTGATGAGATTATTCATCGGCATTCAACTAGACTTTTGCTCAAGTGAGGGGCCTCAGAAAAAGTCGGGCGAATTTTCTTCATGAAACGCCTCACGGCTCGAATGTCTTGTCGCTTTTCTTTGTGCCGGCTACCCCTGGGCACATTGCAAATATGTTCTAGTACTCGCAGCCGTTCGACGTGTATTCGTGCCGACTGTCGTGGTTCCGCATATATGCCAGCAGGGTCGGTTTTAGACCCCGCGATAGAACCCATGATTTACCTAGACAGAGTCGCCGAGTCGCCGAATCCTGGACACAAGTTTAGACGGGGATTTATGGATGTGTTTGTCATCGTATTCACCCCTAACCCGACGATATATTTCCTACCAGGGTGGCAAACACCAGCACTAGCACCGCCTTTAAACTTCGTTAAAACCCGAGGGCAGCACGGTCAGACTTGTGCACACTTATTGCTGCAAAAGACAGGAAGCACCAACGTATATGAGATTTATTGCTGGGGGGCTTCTGTAACTCACCCAAAGTCCGATTGTGAGAATCGCTCTATGTGCAACGCAAGATAACCAGCCTGTTAATGGCTGTAAGGCTAGTAATATAGTCAGTCACCGATATGATTCCAACGAGATCCGGGTAAAAGAACTCGGTCAGTCTGAACGTACTTGGGCGAAAAGGATACCTGATCGTACCAAGCGACTGACCTCCTTGCGTTTGACTGCCGTACGCTTTTATACGTTTACCAGTCCTCCATACTAAAGCTGGTTGGATTTACCTCTATCTTCTCCAGTAGTCACCACAAAACATTCAACACGGTGATAGACTGATATCGCAATTTTTTCAGCACCTCCATGGCGTTTCGCTGCTTGAGAAGTTGATCATCACACTTCTTTCGCAGGTCAACATGGCACGTACTTTGTGCAGTATCATCAGTGGCCTCGGGGACAAGCATGTAGGTGTCTTGCGATATTTTCTGACAATCACTACGACAAAGGCGGTGCGACGAAGGTAGCCAAGCCTAGACAAATGCTTAGAATACATCTCACTGACCGGCTGCTATTTCGTTCGGCGGCCCTTATGTCGCTTACACTCTTACGGGATAGCGTAGTCATCAGCACAAAAACCAATGAAGTAAACATTCTATATTTGAACGTTCTTGGCTCGTATAAGAGGTCCTGATTGCCGTGGTTCCCCGTATTACGTTGTTGACGCGAACTACGATAGCCGCAGCTCACTCTTGAGCCCAACATGTTGCTGGCAGGCGGGGCTATTGGACCGAAGCACACTCGAGGTATTCCTCGCGAGGACGGGTGATATTCCACACATTTGACAAATAGTAGCAAGTAGACAATTGTGCTCGATGCGGCAGAAGAATCGGCGCTTTCGACCTCCACAGACCCGTGCTACGAACGAGGTAAAGCGTTTCGGCCAATTGTCTGCCTGACTGACGGGTTTTCTCAAACCCCAAATCGTCGAAACTTGCAATCCTGTTATGCATTTTGTTTTGTGTGCCTAGGCTGTGAGATGGTTTCATCCGGTTATGCCGTCGTCTTTCTCAAGGTCAGGTGTGTTGGGTGGGGTACATGAGATCCTTGGGCGGGGAGCCCCAGAGAAACTATGGTGCACCTCTTCTCTGGCATGCGCAGACAACACCAGAGTTCCAGAGAGACTAAGAGGCGTGTCTCGAAAAGGGTGAGACCTATCATTTGCAAGGCTTCGGCGCGCGAGGACAGAGGCGTCAGCATACCTTCGCTAAACTAAGTATGACCAATGATGCTCCTGCGACGCCTGCGATGGCTACGAGTGCCCCTATAATTTTAGTATACATCACCCAAAAGCTGTCTTGCTAAAATATTAGTTTATAAGTGCAACCTGAGGAACAACGCCCAAAGCTACTACGGGCATATCATCAGACGTTACGAAATATTTGTGGTGGTTCATAGTGTTGGCGTATAGCGTGAAGCTATCCGGATAAACGCGCCTCGTCGGCCCGAAATGGTTTCGAGAAAGTGCACACCTATCGGAGCACGCGTCCTTCTCTCTATTGAGCATCCAAATATGGTTGGAGCCCCGTTTTTTCTGCACTGCTCCACAGCAGTATACATCGGGAAACCTTTTGTTTCGATTCGAAATACTTCAGGTTCTCAGCCTCAGGAAGCAAAAATGTTCCTGACGCGAGAAGCCCGGAAAGTAGTTGGTTCGGCCCTGTCGCTGAGAGAGTTATAGTTTATACCCTCGGACAGAAAGAGGTTTGGAATACGGCCTTTAAGTATTTCGATATGCATAGCTACTGTAGTTTAGCTTTGAAAATCACATATGACACACGAATCGGATGCAAAGGTACTGGATGAATTAAGAGTCTATTGGTCCTATCAGCAGAATACACTCGAGGCCAGACGTGGAGACCCGACGCGACCACGGCTCGCACACCCTGTATCGCTAACTGACAAGACGACTATGGTACATCTCCTGTGTAAACATTTCCTCTGTTCGAAAGGCAATAAGCGCATCGAGACCCGACGCTTGTCGTTGGACGATGGGTGGAGCCGAATTCGCAGTCGTCACTCTACCAAGACTCGACCTCATGCCTCGACAGGCAGAGGTCACTCGTGTCGACGGCAGTTCCATGATTGTCATTCCAATAATCTTGCAAACCTTCAGATTCTTATACGCGAAATGACATGCTTAATAGTACAGACGACACACGCCCACCTGAACCTACCTGAAGCCTTGTACGATAGAGTTGGTGCAGGTGTGGGAGACTGTTAAACGATACGTTTGAGAATATGTATCATGATGATGGTAATCGTTTTCTGACATGCACGCGTTTCCTTGAATTCAACGCCTGTGGTCTCAAACAGGGCTACACAAAAAAAAAGGCATCTTGAAGAAAGATTTGCGGTGCACCGAACTACCGTACTAGAGGGAAAGCGAATGATGCTCACGACGTATGGTATGCCAGACAGCCTCACGTGCAACCACGCGCTATTTCTAAGAGAATTCCATTCCGTGGACACACGGCTTAAAGGAAACACACTATGACGATGCAATGCCGGACGTCATGATACAGTATATCCCAGCAATATCGGTGGGAGATCACAGAGCTACCCGTAACACGGTATGTGTAGACGAGCACACCGTGGATTGTATTACATGTGACATCCTTCGTAGGCAGGCCGAAGCAGTGGTATTCAGGCGTGGCAACCACGATCTACTGAGTGCCCGAACTCTCTTGCCACGCATGTGTAATCGTTTGCGTGTTTGTCATCCACCAATGTGCACCACGGGCTTCAAACTGAATCACCCGGACAGGAGTCACCCCACGGTAGGAGTTGCACTTTTTGGGCGAAAGGTTTCTGACCAATTGAGTTCCTTAAGTGAGGAACTGTCGGTTAGGATGAAAAAATTACTTGAATATTCGTTTTAGGACTAGCACATACAAGTGCCGGTCGGGTGGCCCGAATGAATTTCTTTCAAGTGCTGTATCGGGTGAGATATTGAGTTCCTATAATGTGAGGGGCTCAGGAACGTCGGGAACACCCCTACTGTGGGATGACTCACAGGTAGATAATTATCTAGATCATCTAGTTCCTCCGCTGTTATTTTCACGGTTGTGCAGGATGTGCATAATACACGTACAACCCAGGGAACATTTGCTACTACAGTTAACTCCGCGGATGACGCGGCTTCAAACTGGTGACATGAGCTAGATCACACTAGCGCGGAAATGCGACCCGTCCAACGGTATAGGTGGAAATTGTTGGCCTGGCAGTTTCTGGCGATCTGGTCCCCTTAGCCCACTATCGTCGGAATGCCGCCAGAAATTTCAAACCTGATTCTTGATCTTCTGCTGTACATAGGATTCGAGGTTGGCCATGAGCTTGCGCTTTTAGCTTTCTCGAAATCAGATATTGGGTGGAGGGGCTTAGATTTCCTTTAGGTCGAATGAGGACCCCCGAAAATGTTGTACATTCCAGGTACTTTCGAGCAGAAACCTTGGGTGACGGCAATATTACTTCCAGAACCATCGGAATTTCGTTGTTGTGTTGGGAGTAATTTTCGTCGAAAATCATCAGTTAGTCCATGGGATTGTTCATCATTAGCACTTAGAATATATATACTGAGATTTGAAGCTCCTCCAGGCAACATGTGAGCGGCCTGAGAAACCAGTTGATACACCTTTCTAACGTAGCATGCGTCCCGGGAAATCTGTCTAGCAGTAAAATGGTGCTTCGACGATATTGGGCCAACTTTCATCACCTAGGGAGCCCCTTCATGCACAACCTCCTCTTCCCTGTTTGCTGTTCCAGGTGCTGGTGCGCCAGCTGCGAAATCATAGATAACGACATGAATAAAGACCGCCACAGAGACAGCGCCTGCAAGAACTTGTGCGCCGGCGACCCCACGTCCACGTGCGGGGGCTGCATGGCGATCAGCTTCTACTAAAGAACCACTTGCCGTGAGAGTGACAACATTGGAATCCAGAGGGAAATACTGTCCATAAAAGTCGTGCGGTAAGAGGTAGCAGGTGGAGAGCTGGAATCGATTGGAGGGGGGCGCAGGGTGAGAGAAAGCACAATCGGATAAGAAAGAGATCGACCAAAAGCAAAGCGGGTTGAGGACGGGTACGAGTCGACTAAGAAAGCCATGGAGTCGGCAGAGGAGGAGGAGGAGGAAGAGTAGGTGGACGATGAGGAGGGGAGCGGGGTTATGTCAGAGGAGGAGATGAGAAGTAGGTGAGAAGGTTACTCTTGACGACAATATGTACACATGTTAGGGATCCCTTTCTGTTGCACCTGACGGCGGTATTAATTCGATAAGTGCTACCACAACAGCATTTAAACCGGTACTGGTGCCCAACTTCAAAGCGAGCCTGGGCAAGGCGACGGTTGTCATGAGGGCTGGGGTGGATCGTTTGACGATTGACAGGGTTATCAGGGTGTGGTGTATTTAAACACGAAAAACGTGTTTGGTAAGTGGGAAATCCCCTTTATGGTGTACTTGCACCCAGTAGCGGGAGTCTTCTTGCGGCCGTACGTGAAATAAGGTACAGCCGAGATGTTCGGTATGGTCAAGGTGTTTCGACCAGGTAGATGTTTCATTTCGGTTTCGTATTATGAACTGATATTATGGTGCTGTTGAGTGTTTACCTTACTTCATTAAAACGGCAGCAGCATTGCAAAACACAATCTACATCTCGCTGTGACTTTTCAACTAATGTTTGCCTTGATAATTCTGACGCTAGATTCGTTGTCCCCGTCCTACAATTACCCAACCCAGCATTGGGTAGCTCAATCGCAGACTTTTCGAAACGAGGAATGTATCAGTATGATGTCCTTCTGCATGTTCAATTAATTGACGGCTGAGAGCGACAACACGCGTTGAAACAAGCACCATTTATTATGTATATTTTGAACTTTGACATGATATCATGGCTACGACATATGATCGCGTGCAAAACAAAATGAAGGATTGTGGGGGAGGAGGTGCATATCACCCTTCCTCTCCCTCCCCTCGAAAACAAACATCCGGCCTTATCGCGGAACCCGCCCTTCGTAGTGCCCCATCTACGGGAATTGAAAATCAAATGTTAATTATGCCGCAAAGGCCAGAATGAAATGAACTACATGGGCGACATTTTTCACTTTTAGCCGGGCGTTTTGTTAATTCTAAACCGCGAGCGAAATATAGCCATCGTACTTTGAACATGTAAGGAAGGCTGACAATTTTTTGCACTACAATAGGTGGGAGAAGGTGGTCAATTATTTTGGGTCCTCTGCGGGGACAATGCCGAAATTGTTAAAAGGGTGTCAGGTGATAGACATATGCGTTCGAATCTGAACCTTGCGCGTGCGTGAATTTCATCCGCTAGTACGTAAACCTGCGTACCTGTGATCCGAGGATATCCAATAGTTCTCCTGACGAAGAGCTCTGTCGGAGAAAATCAATTTGGTTGCAGTATGCTGCGAATATTACCCAAACATAACAATAATTTTTGAGACATCAGAATTTTATATCTTGAAGTTGCCATCTTTAAAAGGGAGCATGGGTATTTGTAGAACGTGCCTCTTTGTGCTTCCCGTACATGGTGCTTGTCACTCAAACATACCATGTTAAGGTAGCGGTGAACATGGAATCCGCGAGCCTTCTCTTTCGGAGCCCTCTACCTCACCGTAAACCTGGTTACGAGGAAAATAGAAAACGGAAATACCCTCACTAAACCAACCGTGATCGCTCGAACAAACGCTACCGCAGTTTCTCAGTG